>JAPUBX010002028.1:0-22796 GCA_028672205.1 Proteocephalus fallax | reverse complement strand
TGTCCTTGACTGGCAAGGATAATGACCGTAGTTCTTAAATCCCAAAAAAATATTTTGTTGAACAACGCACTTCTAGTTGGTCAATATACAAATGCAAAATACCGTTTGCTAATACATCGCCCAATCACCACTTCAGTAAACAATATTTCTATTGCTACTCTGACGGAGCCGACACTAGACACACAATTGGTTGAGACCAGGACTGGCTAATGGTGATGTGCCGCCATTGTAAAATGCACACACATGGGAACCAATAAACAAGAAGAGAAAAATGAAGGTGAATTTTAAACTTGAAATTTCCTTATATAGCGATGCGTTTACCATCCATTAAATTGCAAAACGTTTCAAACCAAATCGAGTGGCAGCTTTTGTACCAGATAGCTATCTCCATTCCTTTTCAACTATAACACGTCTAGCCTTCTGCCCTCTTACGACTTGACTTAATGCCATGCCTGCAAGACGAATGGTGATTCTCAACAGCTTGGGCAAGCATTCACCGAGGTACTTGAGGGGTCTTCGGAGAACGGCTTTCTGCTGGATGCATCAAAATTCATCTCAATTGGATTTTCCCTAAAGAGCGTATGTTGACACTCACTGAACCCTCACGGTGAGCGGCTTTATCTTGTTGAGGCTTTCAGGCCCTAACCGCTAACATGACCAAAACAGCACAGCACATTGCTTAACGCTGATTGGCGGCACTCATGTACTCACTGTGGACGCATATGTAAGAGGACACAACGCTCGACTTAGAATACAATTTACTGATACTGTGAAGATGCTATTACAATACAATGTCGGTGATTCGTACGATGCAAAGTCCTCGCAGACGTTCCATTTTTAGAGTTTTTCTGATTTGCGTATTCGGCGTTGTTTCTTTTCGGATCGCCTACAACATGTGGCAATTGTGTATAGAAGATATTGTGAACACAGAAACCTCATTTTCTTTTGGCTGGCCCATGCGCAGACAGTTGACAGAAAAGGGCCACGAAGAACTGATTCTAGAATACAAGCAGACAAATGAATCGAACAAATTTCACGAGTTAACAGTTCACGACAATCTAGTAAAACAAAAGTTTACGCGTTTATCAACTGAACTTGTTGTCTCCGAATTTAACAAATTCCAATTCTGTCTAATCCATTTAAAGCGTAATCATGTGTATTTAAGTTTCTTGTCGTATTCTTCGATAGCTAACTGATGTTTTTTAACCAGGGATTTCAAAGCGTCATAATCAAAACCCGTAGGTAGCTCTGTTTTTTCCTTCTTATTTTTAACTCGAGGACTGAAGTTCGAACTGAAGAGTCATGGAAACGCTTGAAATGCTGAGAACTGCTGACGGGAGTGATTTTGCCCCTTTTTTTTTGAAGTAAACGTTTTGAAACTCGCCAGGACAGTGGAGATCAATGGTTTGAGGGTTGGCGGAAAAGCATTGTGGCACAGAACGAGTATTTGTCATATAATTTGTTGTTTCTGTTTCATATCCCCTTCTTTTCTTTATTGTATTCCTTGTTTTAATGAGTTTATTTCATCCGAGCACAATATTCTTGTTGTTTCAACTTTCATTAAGACGTTCAGTCACATCGTTTAATTAACGGAAAACGTCGAGCAATTTCTGGCGAATCTCGAACTTTGCTAAACCGATCTTGACGACAAAATGACGACAGAATGTAGCATTATACATGTATTCGCTCAAAGAAAATATGAAACATCGTTGCTAATAGGCAATGAACTCTGTTTCCTAACAGATTACAACTTGGACGACTAGGAACCCGAGGGAATGAGTAAATTCACCTTTTATTCAACCCAACCATGTATTTTGACCCTGAGTATCTTGTTCAGGCTTGCAGACTCCATCCGTTTACATGACCTAAATATCACAACTCTGAGTGGTGGAAACGGTTAACGTATCGTTGACCCATTGGTCAGGCGTTACGACGCGTGAAGGAAACCAGGCGCCTTCCTGCCACACTTACAATTAGAATACAATGTCGGTGATTCGTAGAATGCAAAGTGCTCGCAGAAGTTTCATTTTGACAGTTTTTCTGATGTGCGTCTTCGGCCTTGTTTCTTTTCGAATCGCGAACGACATTTCGCAATTGTTGATAGATGATATTGTCAACACTGAAACCAACGACTCTTTTGTTTGGCCCATTCGCCGACAGTTGACAGGAGAGGGCTTGGAAGAACTGATTCTGGAATACAAGCGGACAAATGAATCAAACACATTTCATGAGTTAACGGTTTCCGACAGTTTTGTCAAATTGAGCGGCGCTCGTGGTGATTCCTTGACCTTTGACGACCTGGTGAAACTGGCAGATTCCCAATGGCAACTTCCAGTGCCCAGACAGGCCTATCTGGTTCATAGACAGCCACTCGATTTGAATGAAACCGTGGCCAATTTGATGAGTGGAAAACACATCGCTATGGTGAGCATGTAACCGTATTTCCCCAAGCAAACATCTTTTTAGCATTTATGGCATACATCCAATGTGGCGCTTTTATGGGCTATTCCAAGTCTCAACCCGAGTTAAGTGTCTTTTGTTAGCTCGATCGAAGTTTAGGAATATCGGTATTCACAAAAGATTTTTTATACACATATCTCATGTAGCCCAACTAGATAGGCTTCATAGGTTTAATAAAACACGTTTTACAATTTAGGATCCAGCATTCAAAGAACTACTGCGTTTCCATAACGTCAGCAAGAGGGTTTGCACTGCGAACAGGACCTCCGAGTACAAAGTCATTTTTGTCGTCAAGATTGGTGTAGCAAAGTTCGAGATTCGCCAACAATTGCGCGACGTATTCCGCCGATTTAACGATGCGACTGAACGTCTTTATGAAAGTAGAAACGACAAGAATATGATGCTCGGTTTGGTGTTTACCATTGGTAAGCCGGCGATTCAAGACAGCAATTATGATCGTGATGCGCTCCAGAACATTCAAAACACCGTCGAGCAGGAAATATACGAACACGACGATTTGATTGTGGGCGATTACGATGACACCTACCGTAATTTGACGATCAAAATGATTCATACCCTCAACTGGGCCGCCACATATTGTCGTCACACTCGTCCAACTTTCGTCTTCATGGACGACGATGTGGACTTAAACTTGAAACACCTCACAAATATATTTCTTGCAAAATCACCTAGTGAAAGGGGCAGTTTACTTCACGGTATTATATGGAACAATGCAACTGTTTGGAGAATTGATTCGTCGAGATTCAAAAAATGGGCAGTCCTAAAAGACGAGTTCCCCTTTCCGATCTACCCGCCGTACGCGAGCGGACCGTTCGTGATCGTTGGATTTGACAACGTTGAGAGACTGGCCTTGGGCATGCTCTTCACTCAACCTTTTCCCATGGAGGACGCCTACATGGGACTCGTGTCTCTTCGATTGGGGCTCTCTTATAACCGGATTCAAGATATTCTGCCGCCTGATTTGATTCGAGAGCGAATCGTGTGTAAAATTAATACGAAGTCCTGTCCAAGATACAACAACTGCAATCCCTGTGTTTAATGCCAATCGCCTGTTGAAGATTCACGCCGAAGAGCAACATTATTATTGGACGTTCTTATTCGAGCGCCTCACCATTTTTCCTAATTGCTATTATTTTATTCTCGTGTAGGATTTATTTTACTTTCTTGGTTTTAATAAATAAATGATTTATTATAAGTATTCAGTAGAGATATTCGGGAACCGTGTTTGCAGAAATTGTAAGTATCATCAAACTCCATTAGAACCCGTAGATAAAGGCCGTGTTAAACCGTTAACGACGACATTGTCAACTTTATGCTCGATTAAATCATTCATCTTTAAAGTCAAAAGTCTCATCAATGTCACCAAATATTGTAGAAGCGTGCAACTTTCATCCAGCACTTTAAGGAATTAGGGTTTATATCCAAAAAAACAGGTTTGTTATTTAAAATCGGTACTTCTTGTAAAGAAAAAATAAGACATATTCAGCCGTTTGCATAGACCCTTTAGTTATCTTCACCACATAGGTTGGAAGTGTAAAAGCAGTCTTCAATGGGAAAATGTTAATCGTCAAGCATGCCCAGGGCGAGTCTCTCAACGTTGTCAAATCCACCGATCACGAACGGTCCGTTCGCGTACGGCGGGTAATCGCAAACAATTAAGTCGTCAAGTTCGTATTTTTCCTGCTCGTCGGTGTTTCGAATGTTCTCGAGTTTTTCACGATCATAATTGTTGTCTTGAATCACCGGCTGACCAATGGTGAACACCAAACAGAGCACCATATTCTTGTAGTTTCCACTTTAATTAAGAAGTTCAGCCACATCGTTAAATCGACGGAATACGTCGATCAATTTCTGGCAAATCTCGAACATTGCTCACCGATCTTGACGAGAAAAATGACTTTGTACCCAGAGGTCTTGTTCGCAGTGCAAACCGTCTTGCTGATGTGATGGAAACGAAGTGGTTCTTTTAATGCAGGATCCTAAAATGTATTATTCAAACTATCAAACTTATATAGTTGAGATCAGGATTTGCCTATGCGAGCGTCACATTGGATCTGTGCCATAATTGCTAAAGAGACTTGCTCGGGAAACCAATAATTAACAATAGAACAATGAAGGTATATTTTAAACTTAAAATACAGTGTCATGCTAACCATAGCTATGTGTGTTCCACTCATCAAATTGGCGACGGTTTCCACCAAATCAAGTTTCTGTCTATGCACCAGATAGGCCTGTCTGGGCAATGACCGTTTCACTTGAGAATCTGGCAGTTCGTCAAAAGTTCAATGAATAACCACGATCGCCGTTCAGTTTTACTAGACTGTCGTGAACCGTTTACTCATGAAATTTGTTCGATTAATTTGTCTGCTTGTATTCTTGAATCAGTTCTTCGTTGCCCTTTTCTGTCAACTGTCTGCGAATGGGCCACACAAAAGAATAGTTTGTTTCGATGTTGAAAATATCTTCTATCCACAATTGTCGAATGTCGAAGGCAATCCGAAAAGAAACTAAGCCTAAGACGCACATCAGATAAACTCTCAAAATGAACTGTCTCTGTGGACTTTCCATCGCGTGAATCACCGACATTGTATTCTCATTGTATCTTTACAAGATCAGTGAAATTGTATTGTTGGTCGAGCGTTGTGTCCTCTCGCATATGCGTCCACGGTGAGTGCATGAGTGCCGCCAATCAGCGTTAATCAATGTACTGTGCTGTTAGCGGTTATGGACTGGAAGCCGCTCACCGTGAGTGTTCAGTGATTGTTGTGAATAGGTGTACGCATTTATTAATTTAAACCGGGAATCAGTGAACATGGAGATTGAAGTAAAAGATGTGTCTAATTTGCTCAGCCCCATATAAATATTCTTGACATAATAAACCTCAATAAAGCGTGTTTATGATAATTATATTTATTTTGGTTTCAGCACGTATGACATATCCTTTACTTTAGTCTAAAATTTTAGTTACAAAGAATTATCTTTTTCCACCTTTTCGATTGACCTTTACGCAACGTTTTGACCGGAGAAAGTAACGAAAAATTGATTCTTGAAACAAGTCGACGAATAAATAGTGAACGCTTATTGAGATACCTTTTCCGACGATTTTGTCAAGCTGACCTGTTCTAGTGGTGATTCGTTGACCTATGACGACCTGGTTAAACGGACATATTCCAAATGGAATCGGTCCGATGATAAACTTGAAAAGTTGGGATGGGAGGGGTCACTTTAAATTCGAACAGCGATAAGTGAACCACGATCTCTTGAATGGAGAGCATAGGCAGCCCACTAAAAAACGAGATTATTTCAAAAAGTCTCAAAACGTTTGGCCAGAAAACTTAACGGTTGAATAATAGACAATAATGGGTATTATACAGGCCTGAGCAACGTTTTCTATACGGCTAGAGCTTAAACCGAGTCTCCTGAACTGGCAAACTTAAAAGCAAAGGCGACGAAATTGACGGACTCCACATGATCAACTGAAGCTAATCGAATGCTTAACGCCGAGGAATTTCGATTTTGAGCTCGAGGCGACATTTTGGCGTGAAAAGATGTCATGAGTGTAATCATTCGCTCTCAGGAAAAATGTTAGAGAGATGCGCGTTGATACGTTCAACAGAAGGTTATTCTCTGAAGACCACTCGACTACATCAGTGACTGTCTGGCCGAGCTGTTGAGAATAACCATTCGTCTTGCAGGCATATCATACAGTCAAGTCATCCGCGTATTTTATTCGTGTCACGTCGTTTGGCGACCGAAGGCTGGTCACACTGATCGGTGCTTTTGGTGATGCCTTGAACTATGACGACTCAGTGAGAGCGTTTTGTTTTGCTGGTTTCCATCTACATCGCCGCTAAGAGAAGCGTCAACTCCTGTGGACGCCTTTTTGGAAATTTCGTCATTTCATTTACTGAAAGCGTTTCTGTTTAACTTACGCTGTGCTGCATCGAAGGCAGAACATTTAAGCTGCTTGCTGGATGTGTCCTTACCCATATTTCGCAAACCATCTCAAAGCCAGTGTATAAGCCTGAAACCTCTTCTCGGTTTCGCCGAGTAGTGTTTCCTTCTTATTTTTTACTCGGGGACTGAAGCTCCAACTAAAGGGTCATGTAAAATGCTGAGAACTGCTGACGGTTTTTTTTGCCACGTTCTTTTAGACGTAGACGTTTTGAAACCCGCCAAGACATTTGCGATCGATGGTTTGAGGGTTGGAGGAAAAGCACTGTGACACTGAACGAGTATTTTTAATAAACTTTGTTGTTTTTGTTTGATATCCCTTTCTCTTTTTATTTTTATTCCTTTTTTTAAATTAATTAATTTTCTCTCGAATTTTGTGGAAAGTAAGACCGTTAAAGAATCCCCCTATGCTACCGCAGCATACACCATACGAAAAACAAGCAAATTAATTGGACATTATCATAAATAATTAATCATCTACGATGCTTCTTCTACTTATCAACTCGTCGAAGCCCTATTTCCTGGTTCGAATTTCGTTGCATATAAGGCAGAATATTTAAGCTGTTGCCAGCTTGTATTTTTCTTGATACCTGCCCTGGTGCTGAGCCTCAATTGTGAAAGCTCTTGCTTCCTTTAATGTGCGTTCGATTCTCAAAAAAGTAGATAATTTTCACTTTCTGCTGACAACTGGTCAGTTTAAACCTGTCGGCGTGGTCTGTCAACAGGAAACCTTTCTTCGGGACATCACTCTGGATCGCATATTTATGCCAGAGAATTTTGAATGCTTCCGTCAGGACGGTATGTGTTGCGTTAAATCCAAACGGGGTGGTGTCGCGAGTTGCATCAATCTGACCTGGTCAAAATCGGATAAAAGTTTTTTGCTGTGCTGCTTGTGCTATTGAATGTGTTATATGCCATCCAAGGTCTTTGCAAAACTGTTAATCTGTGACAGTCTTTAAATTGTATATCCAGGGGAGGTATCGATAAATTAAACTAATTTCGATCAGGATCACTGCTGAGGTAAATCGCCTTAATCTCATTTTAGTATATTTGCTTTTCAGGACATCGAAACCCTGCGACCTCTGGGACAATCTTAATTGGTTGACAGAAACCCGCCGCCCATATCTACCAAGTGGTGCCCTAGACCTCGATGCTCTGAACGATGGCTTTATCTTCAAATCCGTTGACCATTCCACGGTGCATCTCGTAAGATCTCTTAATCCCAGCGCTCAGGGAGGCTTATAATAATAATAATAATAATAAATCATCCGCGTATTTTATTCGCGTCAAGTCGTAAGAGGACAGAAGGATAAACGTGTAATAGTTAAACAGGAATGGAGATCGCTATCTGGTAAAAATGCTGCCGCTCTATTTGGTTTGGGACGGTCTCCGATTTACTGGATGGAAAACGCATCCTTATGGTGAGCACAAAATATTGTTTTTCCTGTAAAGTCATTCATTCAAGATTTGAAATTGAATTAAATGTTTCCTTCGTATCGGGTAGGAAGAACGATCATCGCATATGAGCCTGAGTATCTTACTATGGCTTGCAGGCTCCATCCGGTTACATGACCTTAATAGCTCTGGTGGAAACGGTTGAACGCATCGTTGACCCATTGGTAAGGCGTTACCAGGCGTGAAGGAAAAAAGGCGCCTTGCTGCCACACTTACAATTGGAATACAATGTCGTTGATTCGTACGATGCAAAGTCCTCGCAGACGTTTCCTTTTGAGAGTTTTTCTGATTTGCATCTTCGGCGTAGTTTCTTTTCGGATCGCCTACGACATTTGGCAATTGTTGATGGATGATATTGTCAACACTGAAACAAACTACTCTTTTGTTTGGCCCATTCGCCGACAGTTGACAGGAGAGGGCTTGGAAGAACTGATTCTGGAATACAAGCGGACAAATGAATCGAACACATTTCATGAGTTAACGATTTCCGACAGTTTAGTCAAACTGCGCGGCGCTCGTGGTGATTCATTGACCTTTGAAGACCTGGTGAAACTGCCAGATTCCCAATGGAAACGGCCAGTGCCCAGACAGGCCTATCTGATTCATAGACAGCCACTCGATTTGGTGGAAACCGTGGCCAATTTGATGAGTGAAAAACACATCGCTATGGTGAGCATGAAACTGTATTTTAAGTATAAAATATACCTTCATTGTTCCTTTGTTGTTCATTTCCCCAAGCAAACCTCTTTAGCAGTTATAGCACATATCCAATGTGGCGCCTTTATGCGCTGGATCAAATCTCAACCAGAGTTAGGTGTCTTTTGTAAGCTCTATCGAAGTTTAGGAATATCGGTATTCACAAATATTTTTCTCGAGAAACATTTTTTTATACATATATCTCCTTTAGCTTGATAGGTTGAATAAAACACGTTTTACGTTTTAGGATCCTGCATTCAAAGAACCACTGCGTTTCCATAACGTCAGCAAGAGGGTTTGCACTGCGAACAGCACCTCTGAGTACAATGTAATTTTCGCCGTCAAGATTGGTGTAGCAAAGTTCGAGATTCGCCAACAATTGCGCGACGTATTCCGCCGATTTAACGATGTGTCTGAACGTCCTAATAAAAGTGGAAACGACAAGAATATGGTGCTCGGTTTGGTGTTCACCATTGGTCAGCCTGCGATTCAAGACAACAATTATGATCGTGATGCGCTCCAGAACATTCGAAACACCGTCGAGCAGGAAATATACGAACACGACGATTTGATTGTGGGCGATTACGATGACACCTACCGTAATTTGACGATCAAAATGATTCATACCCTCAACTGGGCCGCCACATATTGTCGTCACACTCGTCCAACTTTCGTCTTCATGGACGACGATGTGGACTTAAACTTGAAACACCTCACAAATATATTTCTTGCAAAATCACCTCGTGAAAGAGACAATCTACTTCACGGTATTATATGGCCCAATTCCCCCGTTCTGAGAATTGATTCTTCGAGATTTAAAAAATGGGAAGTCCTAAAAGACGAGTTCCCCTTTCCGATCTATCCGCCGTATGCGAACGGACCGTTCGTGATCGTTGGGTTCGACAACGTTGAGAGACTGGCCTTGGGCATGCTCTACACTCAACCTTTTCCCATGGAGGACGCCTACATGGGACTCGTGTCTCTTCGACTGGGGCTCACTTATAACCGGATTCAAGATATTCTGCCGCCTGATTTGATTCTAGAGCGAATGGTGTGTAAAATTCATACGAATTCCTGTCCAAGATACAACAACTGCAATCCCTGTGTTTAATTCCAATCGCCTGTTGCAGATTCACGCCGAAGAGCAACATTATGATTGGACGTTCTTATTCGAGCGCCTCACCATTTTTCCTAATTGCTATTATTTTATTCTCGTGTAGGATTTATTTTACTTTCTTGGTTTTAATAAATAAATTATTTATTATAAGTATTCAGTAGAGATATTCGGGAACCTGGTCTGCAGACATTGTGAGTATCATCAAACTCCATTAGAACCCGTAGATAAAGGCCGTGTAAAACCGTTAACGACGACATTGTTAACCTCATGCACGAGTGAATCATTCATCTTTAGAGTCAACAAGTGGCATCAATGTCACCAATAATTAAGAAGCGTGCAACATCCATCCAGCACTTTCAGGAATTAGCGTTAATATCCAAAGAACAGGCTTGTTATTAAAAATCTTTTCTTATTGTAAAGAAAAAAAGAGAGAAATACCTCCGTTTGCAAAGAGCCTTTTTGTTATTTTCACAACATATGTTGGAAGTGTAAAAGCAGAACATGGGTTATCTAGTTTACCGATGACCGTTTCAAATCTGGCGGCAGAATTTCCTGAATCCGGTGATAAGTGAGTCCCAGTCGAAGAGACACGAGTCCTATGTAGGCGTCTTCCATAGGAAAAGGTTGAGTGTAGAGCATTCCCAAGGCCAGTCTCTCAACGTTATCGAACCCAACGATCACGAACGGTCCGTTCGTGTACGGCGGATAGATCGGAAAGAGGGAACTCGTCTTTTAGGACTTCCCATTTTTTTTGGATTGCTGTTTATTTAAAAAAACATTAGTTAATGCACACTTAAATAAACGCAAGCGATGCTGTTTAGAGTGCGTCACCTTCGCGGTTTATAAATTTCATAAACGTTTTCAGATAACCTTAAAGTGTCGGCGCTCTATTTAACCACGAACTGTGACCTTGTGGAGGAGACCAATTAACGTTGCCCAGACCAATTTCTAGAGTTGTTTATTTTTTTGCACTTGGAAACACGTTTTTGTAGTTCGTTTTAGCGCTTTGAGCTTTTGCCCCAATGTAGAGTATTTCAAACAAACGGATTAATCTATACGGGATGACGAGAATCCACGTTTCCGGCAATTTATCCAAGCCTGTGTGACAACGAATCGAGAACTTCCTGATGCATCTACTTGATCTCTTCGAGTAGTGCGTCTTTCTTATTTGTTCAACTCGCGGACTGAAGTTGGAATTGATCGGCAATGGTAAAACCAGTTGGAGGAACCTGGATTTCTTACGATGGACACGCAAAACGTGACGTTGGGCATACAGGTAATCGAAATCGTTTTGATGAAACACCTCGTTAACTAACGAAAACCGCAATCTATGCAAGCCTTGAAGATCTACACTATGAAGAGTTGCTACAAATCGCACCAAATTATGAGAACCTATTCTTGAATGCATAAAATGATTTCAATCTAAAAATGTGTTGGTGAATCTCTTTACAAATATTTAGGTTCAAAGACTCAAGACTTCTGTCTAGCTCATTTCTTTAATTAAGCGCTCTACAATCCAGCACGTCGCCGCAGAATTCCTTCCAATCGCTGTGCACCAGCGAAGTTGTGATCAATAATTTGAATTTTGGCGCCTACTATTTTCGCAGGGGAGGCATGCAAACCGAACAGGCTTCCGGTAGTATGCGTCAATCTACGGCGAAATCCATCGCCCTTCCCAGCCTAGGCTCGAGCTCGTTCGCCACTGTGTACAGTCGCGACCGGAAAAACCACCACGTTCTCCCATCCGTGTTTGGACTCGCCTGTCGGGAGCTCTACCAAGCTCGCAGGAATATGCGAGTTTCCCAGTTCGTCAAAACTACCCTCCAGAGCGTAGACACCTCTGAAGTAGAGGCCAAATTCCTCACCTCTTCTGTAAAAGCCAGTGTTCGCCACGCAATTATCGTTCTCGTCACCAAGCTGAAGGCCGACGAGAAGGTATATTTCAACAGCCGCGAAATCGCCTACCTCCTTCAAATGTTCTATGCAATCACGCGTAACCAGGTGCGCTTCATGAAATTCTCCGAATTCGAGGACTTCCTGCAGGGCACCTTGGAGATCTCCAGCCCCCTGGCGATCGCAGGCATGAAACGAGCTGCCACGACGTTCCGTAGCGAGTCCAGGCGTCCGGAGCGACGCGGCCTGACGCCGGAGAGTTTCGTCCGCATGCTCTCCTTCTACCTGCGAGGCAGCCTCGCCGATCGAGCCGAACTGGCCTTCCAGGTGATGGACATTGACCAGGACGGTCTTCTGCGGCATCAGGTAGAGTTCCAGTACTTTATGCACGGCTCCTTTGACGCCGAGGTTGCAGCCACGCACGCCGACATTGACCCAGACCAACCGGTTCGCGAATCCATACAATACCTGATCAATAAAATGAGGATTCAAGGGGGTGGGGGTCTGGATCAGGCCGCGTTTTCGGCGCTTGTAGTAAAACAGCCCTGGCTGATCAATAGCCTCGTCCCCATGTTCTGCCCGGAGTCCACGAACCTTGCCTTCCAGAGTTTGTTTACTATTGGAAAACCTATACTGGCTCAGATCGAGGGAAAGCGGTCTTCCGTCTTTCGCATCAGAACCAGTCACATGTAGCACAGTTAAACAAAATTTGCCGACAAAATGGCCGACAATCAAACATTGTTGACCACTTCTCAATGCCCAAACAGGCTTTATTTCTACGTATTTGTGTTTGTATGTATTTGCGTCAATTTATACTTATTATTTGCTTTTAAAATACTGTTGATAGAATAACAACACTTTCAAAGCAATATGGTTTAGTCCATTTATTGTGGGGGTTGTTAAAAATAACCGCTAGGGCTATTTATACTATTGTAAACGTTTCAATACCCTTCAACATTAATAATGTATCCACAATTTATACAATTGCTATTACAAAAACAACTTCTGATTGAATCACCACGGTAGTACTGAAATTTCTACTGCGATTACTATAACCACCACAAGAATAGATAATTAAACTTAAACTATTCAGAAGGCAGCTTCTCCCATTACAATAATACGAGTATTGCTAAAAAAACTATATCCAACCAATAGTATTACAATTACCACTACATTAAGGGCTAAAATTAAAACAAATATTCCTACTGCAGCTGTTAAATGCTGATGTACACATTGGCCGTTTAACGACCACTTAAACCGAAACTTTTATTTCAGTCACGACAGTCACCATTATCACGAGTAATAATTTAATTTATACTAAAGTAAGCACTTTTGATATTTCCATTAAAATTACAACATTTGCTACTTCAATAACTCCTACAAGTTATTTTCTGCTATAATTACTTCTGCAGTCACTTCTACTATTACTTCAGCAAACAAAAACAACAACCGCGATTATCACAACCACTCGACTACTGCTTTGGTTGATTTAGAAAAAATATATAATTGTTTTCAATTTCAACTACTACAACGGTTCAGCTGTTACTGAAATCTTCTACCAATCAGACAAATAATATCTTCTGGAAAATTCCCACTGTGCTAACGCACGCTAATCGCGCCATTTTGAATTTCTAGGGTTTTTTTCGAATTTAAATTGTTTCAATGCGATATTGGCTGCGTGCTCCCCGTTTCTAATCATATTATTATTATTTTATTAAAATGATCTATCAATTATTTAAAATTGTAAAAAATAAATAACTGTACAAATGTGCAACTTCCCGCATCCTCCGCGAGCCTTCCTACTGATTGGCTTACACGTCAGCGAATCGAACACGACTGTTCATACGGCCCGTGTGCGCACACACAGGCTCACCACTCGCCGCCTCTCGATGACCCCGCACAGGCAGGTCTTCTGTCTCCTGCTCCTGTGGTCTTTTTTAACCGCCGTTTCCGCCGCGATCTCTTGTGCCGGCTTCCTCTTACCCTATTGGCTCTCCGGGGCCGTCAATCTCTCGCCCCCCAGCCTCCACGAGGCAGTCCCCTCATTCCCCAGAACGAGTTTCTTGGGGCTGTTTCGTCGGTGCGGCTATCCCGTGTACCGGTACAGCGGGGGTTCCGAGGGTGATGTCGAGTGGAGACCGGGCTGTGGGTACTACCCGTCACTGAGCGCGATACCCCATTGGACCTGGCGAATGGCAGTCGTGTTACTTGTCTTGTCGTCGTGTCTGCTGGTGTTTCTGACGTGTTTTGTGGTTTGTGCCGGACTTGTTGCACCTCTGTTGCAGCGATGCCTATGGCTGACGGCGAATGTGCTCGTATGGATACTTGGCTGGCGGTGAGTCCTATCATTGATTCGTTTAAATTGACTAATCAACTCAGTAGAGGGCTAACAAGGACTCTAGGTTGACCATTCACGTAAGCCCCTCGTTTTCCCCAATTCGATCACACGGGTGTGGTGGAAAGGCTGCCGCTTTAGAGCCGAAAAAACCAATGGCGCTTTATTTGCTCGAATGTTGTTCGAACGAAATTTCAATTCCTCCGGGGAACTAATCCATGACTAACACTCGTTACTGATAAGGCGAAATTGAATAAGTTCGCCTGGGGTTGATCAGCTGAATGTTTTGGGGTAAATGAAGGTCATTAATAGTATGTTCCACGTTTCTTTAGATGAAAAGAATGGCCAAATTTAATTAATGGATTGAAAAGATCAGTTATTCTTCAGCTAGACGTGCTGGTTTCTAGGTCAAGTTAGAGAATAATTTCAAGAATGGACCTGCTCACATTCCATCCGGTAGGCCGCTGATTTAGACACCACTCACGATGAGTCATTGCACATACGCGCGCACTCCGAACTCTACTCATCCATTGGGTGCACGTGGTAGCGTCGGTCAATGATCTATCCAAGGTCAACACGCCAATTAACTTGTGTTGAATGTGAATTTAAATCTTACGTTCTTGGTGTGCAGCCAACCCATGTCCCCGAAAACGGGCTAGTTAGCCTCCTAAACGTAAACAAGGCTCTACGAATTGACTTCATGATTTAAGAATTGTAAAGCAAGGCACGAGACAATGTCCAAAGTGCACAGAACCCATAATAAATTTCGTCTGATGTCCTTTCTATTAAGTGTGGCAGTCCATTGGGTTTAAGAAGACCTCACTTTTTACCAGAAATATACAAATGTAAACTGCAGCAATTTTACTCGCCTGGGTCTTAGTGAAGTGAAATTCTACAGACTTGAGACACAGTTGGTCTTGTAGCCCGGTTACCGGGTGAATCTATGTTTGAACTTTACGGGGTCAAAGTTAGAAAAAGCCAGAAAGCACCCATTTGACCTTCAAAGATCCACCACGATGTGTTACCTCTTTAACACGTTTGGGGCAATCTTGAAAACATCTGACTGGATAAAATAAGTAAATACAAATTTATTTTGGTATTAGCAGAGTCTCAATGTCACATAGGGTTGCTTTTTTAATTTTACGAATTCGGAAATGTAGGATCGAAAGTCTTCACACAGTTAGTATTAGTAGTAGTAGTAGTTGCTGTAGTTGAAGTATTAGTAGTAGTAATGCTGGCTGGTTAGAAGTGAAGGGTAGAAGAAGGTGATGTGTAATGTTTTAAAGGTCTCGGGGTCGACAAAATTATTGAATTAGGACTTGAAGTTAACACATTTTAGAGAATTCTTACGTTTTTTTCAATATTAATGATGATGCTGTAATCGATTTCAGTCCTTCTAGGAGGGTTTGGCTTATTGGACTGATGACCAAGGTTCTAATAAGATACATGTTCCCAAAGATACGTCACATAATTAGAGCAGACGGTAATTGGGGAAACGGGGTTAGTTAATTGGTGCTCCGGTCGAAAGGTCAACCTGGCGGTGTTACACGCACAAATAGTCGGCCACAGATGACTAAGACCGCCAATTTATCGACCACACAACAGCGGCCTTGATAACTACCCACATCTGCTTAACTTGGAGAAGGTGACCACTTGAAATCACAGAATTCGGATACACAGTGACAGATGAGAAATTCTTTTAAAATTGTGGTTCTGCCGTTTAAGTTAAATACAAACTTCGATAGAACACCTCAAGATTTGACGTGACGGTTAAATATTGGGTGTTCCAAATTTCCTTGTATATTTAAGTCTTGATTTTTACCTTAAAATATCATAGAACTCTGAATCCTGTCTAGAAAAATGTTCCGGGATGTGAGACGTGTATATTAACTACAGGAAATTGCATTGTCTGGGCGGGAGGTTTAAGAAACATACGTTTACACCACTTCTGCATGTCTCGCAGCTAACAAGGAAGGCACAATAAACCACAATTTCAAATCAAAAGTATGTTTAAATTATTAGTGTTGGAAATAGGAAATTGGGCATTTTAAAAACAGAGTCTGTAATAAGTTTACCTAGTTGCCATATTGTTTAACATTGTTTATGAGCAATGCATTTCGTTTTGTTGTGCAGGTTAGACAGACAACAAGGCAGACATTAAACACTGCTCTTCTTTGATTGGGGCTTGAAAGGTCTCTAAAGCAGTCACTTAAATATGTTTTCATCTGCTTAAAGTCCGTGGATGTCAATTTAATTTCAAAAGATTTATATCGCGCGATATTAATTTGAATTATGCGCAAAAAAACAGAGCTGCCTACAGGTTTTGATTATGACGCTATGAAATATCGACGAATTAGACCAGAAACTAACATACACATGGTCCACCGTGACGATTACGCTTCAAAAGCATCGGACAGAATTGTAAGTTGTTAACTTCGAAGACAACAAGTTCGAGCCGATAAGCGCGTACACTTTTTTGTCAAGACAAAGAATTTGTTACCGGAGACGACAAGTGGATCTTAAACGACAACGTTAGTAGGCAAAATAATGGTTGTCTTAAAATCATTTTGTCAAATGCACTTCATTAGTACCCGAATAATCACATTGGCAACGGTTTCCACCAAATCGAGTTGCTGTCTATGAACCAGATAGGCCTGCCTGGGCATTTGCCGTTTCCACTGGGAATCTGGCAGTTTCACCAGGTCGTCAAAGGTCAAGGAATCACAACGAGCGCCGCTCAGTTTGACTAAACTGTCGGAAACCGTTAACTCATGAAATGTGTTTGTTAACCATATTCGGGAAATAGGTCTTCTTAACTGCGCAAATTAAAGTCTACAATCTGTAACCGTGAATTAAATAATTTTCCTATTTTTGTTATTTTTCCAAATAATGTTTGACGAGAACGTCACATTCTTCCGCCAATTAGACATTTTTGTTGTCTTTTTTGACAAAAACGAGCGATGTGTTAAGTTAAAAGTTGCCAAAAGCGCAAATGTTTTGCCTGTTTTACTTCGTTTCGCCTCCACGTATGTCGACGAGCGCATAACAATGATTCGAAAATCGTCTTTTAGTTCCTGCTTTACCTGGTCTGGTGAAACTAAAAATCGGGACGAATAAGGAATGACCCAAATTGCGACATGCCGTCGTTCTTGTGGGTATTGAACTGTATAGCCCACGCATTGGTCGACGAGATTTACGCTTTGATAAACTTGAAAATAGGGGATAGGAGGGGTAAAGAGAATCGATAGGCCAATTGAAAAGAGATTATTTTAAAAGGAGGGTTACAAATTCAGCAAATTTGAGGCTAGTTAAAATCGCTGAGGAAGAATATACAATACGGGGAATTATACAGGCATGGACAAAGGTTTTTATACGACTAGAGCTCAATACAAGTCTCCTGAACCGGCGAACTTAGAAGCAGAGGCGTCAAAATTGATAACCGACTGCTTAAAATAACGCCGAAGAATTTATATTTTGAGCTCGAGGCGAAATTATGGAGTGGAAGGATTTCATGAGTGTCAACATCTGCTCTCAGGGAAAATGTAAGGGAGATGCATTTGTATGCGTTTAACAGAAGACCATTCTCCGAAGACCACTCGAGTACCTGCCTGCCCGAGCTGTTGAGAATCGCCATGCGTCTTGCAGGCGTGGCATAAAGTCAAGTCATCCGCGTATTTTATTAGTGTCACGTCGTTTGGGGACCGAAGGCTGCGTACAGATTGGCCTCCATTTTGCCGATGACAGACTGATGGTACCGATCAACTTCGGCGGCATGGAGAAGGCAAAGAACAGCGTTTCTGAAGTTCAGCTTCTGGCCGGAGTTGAACGTCGTCAAACCGACTGCTAGATATGCCGGTCCGCTGCAGAGATTTGCCAGCGCGACCGGTATCTTCAATTAGGTTTGGTAGGGACGGGTTGAACGCATGTAGTGGATTGTCTTCTTCTTCTCCTTCGCGTTATCTGCACGCGCAAATGTTTTGACCCTTTCTTTGTAAAAAAGGCCGCCTTCGTGATAATAAATCACCTCTAGGGAAGTACGATTTACTAATTCGTTTTAACTGAGTTATTTTGGGTCTCTTGAGACTTTGCCGAAGACGTAAATTGTGAAAACAGGCAACGCAGATATCAATTTTTAATTTGAATAGTTACCGAAATCCGAACAAAATAAATCAATGTTTTCGGCTGATTTACGCGCCCGAGACTGCCTGAACTCTGTTCATTCTCTGAGCCAATAAGGAGGCGATTTTACATGAATAGTTTTAACTCACTTTGGAATTATTTTGTAGTCGAACATTGAAGTAGTATTCCCAATTTGCTGGTTCTTTCAATGGTTAATTGTCCATCATCAATTCAATTTGTCGTTTTTAAGAAAAAATAATTTGGAGAATTCTTTTTAAACGTTGTTTAACGACCTTCCCATCTCCCGAATGTGTGTTATTGCTGCAATTTAACTGTCGATTGAAACCACCCTGTACTTCCCAGTGCACTAATCTAGCAGAGGCCGTTTAAAATAAATGGTCCGAAATTCTGGCAATGGGAACTGCGTTTATTTCTACTTTCGAGGCTGCTTCAGCAACTCCCGCGTCCTGTTCACCAAAAGTTGTTTCCCACAATTCCGACACTATGAGTGGGTAGATTTTACGGGTTTCAATGTCTGAAAGAACCACCCACAACGCCGTGATTTTTGATTATTGGCGCGTTTTTACCGATTTGTGAACCTTTTTCATCGATGAGCCGGAAAAAGGGTTCTTTTTTTACACAATGTTCTTGTTTACAGGTGGTTTTTGTCTCTTGGCGTGCATTGTCTTCCCGTTCGGATGGTCAAATGACAACAAAGAAGTTGCTCAAACCTGCGGGCCCGGTAGTGGTGCATTTAGAACAGGTAAGTGGTTTGTGTTATATCCCGTTGTAGCCCCACCAACCAGAAGCCAGAAGAAAAGGTAAGACGCCGAAGGAGTTCTAGAGAGTTGACCTAAACAGCCTCGTTTATTGACAGGCTTGATGTGGTTGGGGGCAGTAAGGCATTCGGCCAATGAGAGGGAGTGTGGAGAATGCGTCACGCAATCAATATCACACGACGCGTGACAAACGATGTGGTTGTCTACACAAATTGAATTAATTTAAAAACAATTTATCGGGAAACCAAAACTGTTCCCAACAGTTTGTGAGAGCACTGCTCAGCAAACCGCCCACGTCCAATTCAGGCGTCGGGGCTTATTTGGTCTCTCGATATTTGATTCCGTCGCCATTGCGTAGAACATCGCCGAACAGTCTCCGCGTCAGCAAAGCGACGTCATTTTAGAGTTCGTCGCAGACACCAGTACGCGAATACTTCCAGTCTTGGATTCCCAGTGACGAGGGTTCATTACGGTTGCGATCGACGCGAAGCGAAATCGGAAGACTCATCTCTATTCGTTCCCATGGGGTTGTATGCAGCTGTAGGAACGCAGTCATCGCTTTGGTTGACCTCCGTCTAAACTTGGCCATCCAGGAGTACTGTGGAACTGGGTCGTGCACGACTGGTTCATTGTTGCTATTGTTTGGAATGCGAGACGACGCCTTGCTTTGTGTATGTGGAAATTCAACTCTAGACAGCGGCAAAGTAAATCCCAGTCGGTCTACGGGGTACGGACAACGGTTTACGACATAAATGAAGAATTAGAATTCAGGGCCCTGCGAACAGACCTGCGATTTCGCCGTAAATGACAATCTGTTGGTCCACCCTGAGTTTTTTCTGCTCTGTTTTTCTAGGGCGTTGCGAAATCGGCTGGGCCTACGTCCTCACTATCGCCGGTGGTACCATCAGTCTCGTTCTCTCCGGTCTGCCAAACATCCTCTCTGCCATCCTCTCCGATCCCAGCCACAAGCACCCCTCAACCTCCTTCTGTGCCGCCTCCAAGTACCCCCACATCATGGGGGCCCCCGATTTGTTTCCGCCACCCCATTGGTTCCAAATGAACCCAACCAGCTTCCAGCCAGGTGCGATGGAGGCCTCGGTGATCAGCGGTGGCACTTTTGAGTCTGGTTCGACGACCTTGGGACGACCTTGCGGCAGACCGCTTTCGATGGTACTGTCTCCAGATGCACTGGCGACGTGGGATGTTGGGCGGAACAAAAGGATGAGCTGTTCGGTGTTTGACTCGATTCCGGAACAACAGCACAGCGCCAATAATCATCATCATCATGATCACCATCTATGGCGGCAATGAACAGACGAGGACTTTCAATTCTATATTAGTGTTAAGATGCTTCAGGTATCTGTAATTCAACTTTCTCTGTTGTGCGCTAAATCGTAACATACAAACATCGATTGGTTTATTGACTAAAGTTACTCTTATGAATTAGGTGCACTAACACACCGATTGGCTTTCTTGTCAATTCCGTTAATAGTTGATCACACACCCCCCACTCTTCAATTGATGCCGGAGCGATGGCTATCAATTATTATTATTATTATTATTCAAAACACGACTGAGTATGACACGATACCTTTACCTCTGTTGTGTGATGCCGGACGCAGTAGTTTCATCGACCATTACGCTTCAGTCCTAAAATGGAGCTGCACTAATAAAATAAATGTACCATCTCACACAATGCCCATTGATGATTCCATTTGAACCGCTTGGATTTTAGACTTCTTTAATCAGACTTCCTTCTGGAAGTGCTTATTTTCTATTTTCCTCACCTCTTCGTTTCTTTGTTCATAGACGTCTCTGATGCAACCATAAGATTGACGATCGATGATGGCAGAGTTTGCAGAAACGCACCGTGATTCAGCGAATCAACAGGATCGTAGACTTTGCTGTTGCGGCAGAACGGCTTTAAAAAAGTGGAAACGACAAGGATATCATGCTCGGAATGGAAGGCCGGTCAGCCAAATCAATCATTCTGATCGTGACGCACTCAGGAACATTCGAAAAATCGTCGCGCAGGGATGATAGGAACACAGCGACTTGATTGTGGACGATAACGATGACACCTTCTGTAATTTGACGATCAAAATGATTCATACCCTCAACTGGGCCGCCACATATTGTCGACGTACTCGTCCAACTTTCGTCTTAATGGACGACGATGTCGACTTAAACTTGAAACACCTCACAAGGATCTTTCTTGCAAAATGACCTTGTCATATGGGAAGTCTACTTCTCGGTATTTCATTTCGAGATTCCAACGTTCTAAGAATTGATTTTTCGAGATTTAAAAAAAATGGAAAGTCCTTAAAGACGAGTTCCCGTTTCCGATATACCCGCCGTACGCGAGCTCGAATTGAAGTGTCATGCAAACGCTGAGTACTGCTGACGGGAGTTATTTTGCCACGTTCTTATTGACGTTGTCGTTTTTAAACCCGCCTAGACATTGGCAATCGATGGTTTTAGGGCTGGCGGAAAAGCACTGTGACACAGAACGACTATTTGTGATAAACTGTGTCGTTTATGTTTCATATCGTCATCTATTTGAGATGCGGATTGGGTAATGCGAGCGTCACATTTGATCTGTGGCATAATTGCTAAAGAGGTTGGCTTGGGGAAATACCGTTACATTCTCACCATCATCACTTTCTAATTCATGTCCCCTTCTCTTCTTAATTGTATTCCTTCTTTTAATATGTAAATTCGGTGGGAAGTTACTGTCAAGTTACCTCGTTGAGACAGTATGTTACCTTCCTTTGCTACATTGTCTTTGAGTAACCATTCTCAGTAATAAACAACAGAGCAGTTCGCGTTACATGTTATTTCAAAAGGGCCCGCCATTAAATGTTAACTACAACAATTCATCCTGTGATTCATACGGTCCACGTTGCCCACAAAAAAACGAATCATTACATTATCCGTACTTTAAATCATACCATCGACTCGACACTTTGCGGGAACTGAAATTTTAAAGGCAGTCTTACCTAACAATTCACTACAAAAATTTATCCTGTGGTTCACGCGGTCTATGATGCACATAAATGAACCATTAATAACGGTATCCGTACTTTAAATAACACCATTGACAGCAAACGGATTTAAGCAAAAGTATCGATTTCACATAAGAACCCTGTGCCTTCGAAAATAAAAACTAAATTCCTTAACGTGCTTGATGCAATTTGCACGCTTATAAATTATAGGTGACATTCAAGAAACCTTTGACGATTGAGATTCTACAGATGAATGTTTTACTCGTGTAAGAGGTTCAGAATGTCGTCGTAAACTCGACGGCATTTATCTTCGGCTGTATACAGTTTCCAGTCATTAAAATGTCCACGGTTTCCACAATGGTGCAGTAAGACAGACTAAATAAAAAAAATCTACAAGCAATATGCAATCTGTTTTGTGTGAACCAATCAATAGCTGAAGGTGTGTAAGTGCTTAACTTCATCGTAAATAGATTAACGCAAAACAGAGAAATTTAGTTGAAGGTTTTTACTCCAAACTTAGGGAGCTAATATCTTGGCCACGAAGGAATATTGTCAAGCTGAGCGGAGAACGCAGTGATTGGTTTACGTTTTGCGACCTGGTGAAACCTCCGGATTCCGAATCTAAGAGACACGTCCCCAATGTTTCCTCGAACAACGCACTTCATGTTTGCCAATATACAAAATCCAAATACCGTTGGTTAATACATCGCCCCATTATGACTTCAATTAACGATATTTCCATTGCTTCTTCACGGTGTAAAAACTAGAATCGTTGCAGGTTGAGAGCAGTACTGGCCAATTGAAGGGTCACATTGGTGATGTGCCGCTGTTGTAAAATGCATTTGCACGGGGAATTTTCGCAATGCATCACGCATATCACGCAAGTGGAATTCGTGTTGCTTGCTTGGTAACAACATTCATTTCTTTTGTAGCATTTATACTGTTTGTTGGTGAACCGTATT
>JAPUBX010002026.1:0-55156 GCA_028672205.1 Proteocephalus fallax | reverse complement strand
AAACAAAACGCGTCATCTCAATTCTTAAACAATACCAAAGGCTATGATTTGTTCTCCATTCCCAATTATAAAGCCTGACATTTATTTCCAACGCGTACGCCAATGTCTTGCCAGTATTGATATTTAATTGAGCCTTCGTTATAACTCGGTTGGTAAGCGTGGTCAGAATATCATGTCTACCGCTGAAACTAAAGTAGAAAAATAAGCGTAGCAGAGAATACAACACAAATTGAACGAATCAATTTGTTGACGGAATCTTTAATTCAGTGGTGATTTGAACAATTATCAAAGCGATTTAATCTACTTTTTTTCAATTGTTTTATTCGCATACGTCATTCACACTTATTGTTCGCCGAACTATTTATAGAAAAAACTCATCTGAAATTCATTCGTATTTAAGAGAATAACAACTTTACAATAGCAAAACACCACATTTTCTTCAAGGCGATATAATCAAAAAGTGTTTGACTCTAGCTGCAATTTATTGATTAATCGGCTTAAATTTATCCAAGTTTTTGCGTTAAATCTTATCTACAGGTAAAAATATCTTTTTAAAAACCGGAATTAAATAAAAGCAAAAGATTCCCATACACGTTATGCTACGCGAAAGCATTTCCGAATATGAATTAAAAGAAAAATGCAAATATTATGATGTCGCCCTTAATTTGCTTGAATTAATGCTAAGAAAAAAACATACAGTACCACCACAAAAAATACAAATTATAGGTTAAGAAGTAAAGGGTTTATATTGGTTGAATTCAAAACGAGGACCATTGATTGTTGGGGAAATGAATTTGCGACAGCAATCGAGAAAACCGTGATTTCCGTCTGGAAAAACGGAAAAAACATTCAGCCTGCTGAATTTCGAAAATTCTTCGCAATAACTTTATATAATGGGTGGATTTCACATCGTCCTGGTGTTATATATCATTTATAAATCCGCAATATTTTTTGTATGAATCAGTAAACAAATATTGATCTATAATTAAACATGGGAATTAAAAAAAAACAAAAAAAGCTCGAACTGACAGAGCCTGTATACTCCGTGTTTGACTGACAGGGCAAATTGCATTCACTGCAAAATGCTATAATTGTGGCAAAATAGGCCACATCAAATCGGTCTGCAAATCAAAGGTTTGTGCGATTACTAACGATTCAGACGACAATATATCCGATATGGCTCTGATGAGTTCTAGCAGTCAGAGCGGTAGCCATGTTTCCAAAGAACTTATTAATTCACATGGAAAAAAGATGTCCCTCATTGTTCATACCGGGAGTTTGGAATCGCTCATTCTAATCTATGCATGTAAGCAGTTATGTCCACGTTCATGTATACAGAAGACCGACCAGTCGATTATTGATATCACTGGTCATTCATTGAAAGTCCTTGGCTTCTGTATGTTTCCTATTGTCCGAGATGGTACCAGATTCCCATGCAAATGTGAGTGGCCCATTTTGGCACCACTAAAATCCGACGGTTTTAGACCAGAGATATGTGGTGATTGCATGATGACATTCAATAGCCAATTTAAACAGAAGACATGCACTACTCCGGAACCAGAAAACATCCTCTATAAATTCAAAGTGGTCATGTTTCTTCTGAAATATTGATCTTAAAGAGGCCTACTTACAGATTCCACAGGAAAACGAATCCATTTTGCTGACAGTTATTAATACACCCTTTGGGTTATTCATGTTCAACTTGATCTAAATGTTGCCCCGGCTATTTTTCAGGATTGCATTAATGGCATATTGGATGGCCTTGATGGTATTGAAGTTAACCAAGATGAAATTTTAGTCATAGGTGTCAGCAGGCACGATCATGAAGAGAGACTCTTCCAGCTCTTCCGAAGTTTTGTCCATTATAATGTAGCGGTTAATCCGCAAATCAAGCAACCACTAGTAAAATTCCGGTTGTGTTATTCAAGGGGCGCAAACTCGTTCCAATGCCTTGGATAGAGAGAGGTCACCTTTTTCAAAGGGAATGATATTAAGCCGTCTCGCGGTCGTATTCTTAGAAGAAGCGGAAATCGTATGGTTGCTATACTCGATGTAAGTGATTCCCATATTTCTGAACCAGCTGCCCCTGTTATTCATTCCAATCATTCTGAACCAGCGTCCCCGGCTCATACGACTCCATGCATTCGAGATAAATTTTCGCAAGCTCGACCTCGGCGCTCGGAGAATCTGGATTTGAAATCGCCGGTCGACTACCGCATGTCATCGAAGCTGCTGAACCCAGGTGGATGTGGTGATTGCTTACTTTAACGATTAATTGTGTTTTACTATGCTGACTATTATACCGCACTTTTTAGAATATTCTATACGACGTGGCTGCACGTGTTCTCATTCTGTAAAGGTCTCGTTTGGCTATTTGGGTTCTACCGATATTAATGACAAATCGTCTATTCTATATTCAGGGTTAATTCAACCCTTCATACAATGGTACCACATAAGGCAACGCCAACACAGACATAAATCGAAGTATTCAATACATTTAAAAATAAGCTTGTTTAAAATATCTTTTTAACGAAAAAAAAATTAAAAATAATATACACATTAAATTGCTTTTAAACCCAAAAAAATCGAAAACGAACGTTCTGGAGGTGTTGAATTAAAAACGAAGGTCATTTTCTGTTGCGCATCGTTGAAGGATTCTTTCAATTTGATGGCTGCTTCTGTTGTTGTTATGTTTCATTTGAGTTTGACTTCAACTTATTGTTGACACAAACGATAAATGAAAGTGAATTAAAGCACTTCCTTATCACAAAATATATCCATAGTATCAAGCGTTAAACTCACCGAACAAGTATATGTAACATGGAGAAATTGATTAAAATGTGCAGTCGACATGATTTTCAAAGTAAATCCTTTTATTCATTTCATTGTTTGCATAAATTGTCTGAAGGGAAAAACGAACCAAATTCGTCTCATTTTTATACAATGTAAAACATGGCGCCACCTACTTCTCTAATGCACGATAGATAAAGTTGATTTGAAACGCGACGTTGCGGTTATATTAATTCAATTAATGAATAATTGTTCGAGAAAGCAAAGTCAATACGATTATAATTTTAAAAACAATATTTTAATCATTAAACTAATTTCTACATCAGATCATAAGCTGAAAAAACACAATTTTTTAAAGACATCTATAACAAAAAATAACTAACAATACGAATTTTTGGTTTGAGAACTCGAAACCTTCTTAAAGGGTTAGATTTTAAACAAAGGTCATTGCCTTTTAGGAAGTAATAGAGAATTTGTTGCTCGATAGCATTTTTTCGTGTGCAAATAAGTCTGAAATAATGTGACGCTTAAGAAGCATTTCGCATAAACTTTTATTTAGCCAACATTCTTTAAATTGCTCTCGCGATCAGAATTCCTTGCCTTGCGTGTAAGGATAAACCAACTGCAACGGAAATTCACTGTCACCGAATGGCAGTTCGAACTGAAAATCTCTTTAAAAGAGCTCTTACCATTATAATCAGTATATAGAGGTTGGTGCATGTCATAAAAATTAAGTTCACCAGTGAACTTCTACCTGGAATCAAAGGTGTTATTTGAATATTCTAATCATAAATGCCGCTAAATGTTTACTGACCCGAATACATTTGTCTAATTTATAAAGCATCGTCATATTCCCGAAAGTACCAAAATTAAATCATTTTTATGAAATAATAAAACCCATATATTTAGAAAAATAAAAGCAAATACTTATGATGTATTCTTTTCATAAAGGTTACGAGGACGAAAACCTTGTATAGTTCATTTGTCAATTACAATCCACGAAACCGTCATACAGTACAAACATTTGGCATTCTCAATTGTCGAGACATAAATCATTGACGCAAGTGATTCGCGGTCGTCCGAACGGATATTGGGGATTTCCAAGACATTTCGGGTTCAGTGTTTTTTTCGATCAGAAAATGGTCGCGAAGAATTTGACGGTTAAGAAACATTTCGTTTGACCTTGTTCCTCAGCCAGCCTCGATCTAGATTTGCTTTCACAATCGGATGTTTGGGATTTCTGTTTCATGTGGTATTTAAGAACAAAAGTAATATGTACAAAACACGAGACATACGATGAAGGAATTTTAGACATAAGAGTTTGTTGTGGATCACGAGAATGAGTGTAAGTGGTTGAGGACTGAGAGCAGAAAAAAGTATGGCAAAGGGGATTCAGTCTCCTGTTTTTCGTCTAAGATATACGAGTCCGAGAATAGACAACATCCCAATTTGCTGCTCGTCATACTCACATTTTAAACAAGTTAAGTATTCTGCTGTCTCGTTGAGTCACGTCTACAGAGAAATGAACGGCCGTTAAGTTCTTTCATTTATAGGAAGCCTTTAGTTTTCAGGGATTCGGGCGAGTGCAATTAACCATCGTTTGAGGATTCGCGGCTTCCATGATAATATAATGTCACAAATGCAGGAATAAAAATGTCAAAACCGAATTAAAAGACGCGAATTTGTAAAAAAAAATAACCATCAGCAAATTGGTATTTTTATCAAGCCAGATGTGTGACAGCCCTTAACAGCGTATGTTAGCAAAGCAATAAGGGCAAATACCTTCAAATAACGATGTAAAATAATTAAATTTAAATTAATTAAAAGGTCTCGATAACAAACGTTTTATTCCTAGTAAAAACCTCGCTTTACCTCACTGAAGCCGGTGCCTGAGAACACCAGAGGTTAATATTCCCAAGACGGTGGACCAGACGACATCGACTAAAGCCCTGCTTTAGGCTTCTGAAATTGCGTTTTATTCTTTCGTTCTTGAATAAACAAAGAGACCCCAAATATGCACATTCTTTGTAACCTTAATGTGAGATTTTTTTGAGATCACGGATCCAAACAGCTTTATAAAGAAATGTTTTTATCCGCTCCACCAACTGTAAGATATGGAAGAAGACGGAGTTCACCTGAACAGCCAGGTATTATTACCAGGCAAGATGCCAATAAGTTATCCCAACAACAATGCAATCTGATTTGCTTACCTTACAGTGAAGTTGGCTTTTAAGGTCCGGTTCACTAGGTAAAATATTAAAATTACCAGAAAGTCTACTGAGTTAAATATTCGGGTGCCGTCTTTTTTCAAGGGAATAATAATGACTGCAGTGGAATTTTACAATCCGAAAGTTCGAAATTTTAGTTGCAGCCAACAAAAAACTGAATGCATTTCGTACGAAAGTTTAAGGAAGAATAATCTCACGATATTAGGAATCGATTCGGCCAACGGGATTGCTAATTCCAACGTCGTTACACAGCGTGGAGTAGTTCAGGCAATCATTTCATCGAGCTGTCACGCCGCGGCGGCATCACGTTGATAACGGTGGCATCCAATTGGATAAACGACAGTCAACGTGGCCATTGGCCGCCATGGCAATGAACAAATGTCGGTTTGTGCATTTTCCCTAAACCAATTGGGTCAGAAGTCGAGTAGCAGTCAGATTACAGGATTCCTGATCTGCAAATTGTTGAGCAATGTGGAATTAAATACCATTCAAATCACGTGTTCGAATAGTCAACAAGCTACTTCTTTCCTGCTTATAGTTGCAGAAAAGAAATGCGTATACACAATGGACGCTTTACAATATTAACAAGGAATTGCAATGGCTCATTCTCGTCTTCATAAAATGGTTCTTAGAAAGGTAATTGAAGGATAGGTTGTTCAAAGTAGATAACTACATACAGGGTTTCAACTAGTTTCAGGTCTTACGTTTTAAGTTATGGTTTGAAGGTGTTGAATCTCGTCTTCGTAAAAAAAGGAAAAAGTTACTCTGTTTTCGAGTATTAAAATCTGCAACGCGAACTCTCTTATTTATAAGTAGTCAATTGTTATGTTTCTTGCAAAACGAAAGACGCAGAAAATATTCAAGTGAAACCATTATATGTAATCTTGCGACCAGAAAGACTACTTTCTGTTGACAAATCGTCTGTTCAATGCTATATCTCTCAAGGTGTAAGCAAAACACCGTAATGTTATTCAACTAGACGAATGGTGATGTTCAACAGCTCGGGTAGGAAGCCACTGAGGTACTCGAGTGGTCTTCGGAGAATGGTCTTCTATTGAATTCATCAGCTATTATTCATGGCGCAGGATGCCTTTCGTCCTGCTTGGCATTCGTGCGACTTATAAACCCGACGTCGACTTTTGCCCGTCGAATTAGTCTACGGTGCACCTCTTCGCTTACCAGGAAAATGTTTTAATCCAACAGCAGCTCAGCCGTCCATGTCTTTCTCTGATTTTCTTCAGAGGCAACGCAGTGATGCTTGAAGCGTTCGGCATTAATAAATTAGACCCCAGAAGTCAGGCTCCTAGGTCAACCCACAACTGCAAAAGAGCACCCACGTTTTTCGCAATTGTGATCGAGTCCGTCGTCTTTTTCAACCACCATATAATTGTCCTTTCACCGTAATTTCTCGTTCGGATAAAATGTTTAAAATATCAATTAACGAACGCCATGAAACGGTTTCAATTGATCAACTCAAGAATGCTTTGGTCGAAGAACCATTCTTCAATACTGTTTCAATTCGCAATCCTTCCGAACTGACTGACCAACCGAACGACGCTATTTCTCGACGAAAATCTATTGTGTCATATTCTCATGCCCAAATCAGTCCGGAGCCAGTAACGACCACCCGTAAACTAAGCATTGCCGACTCAATACTGCAAATCATTACCGTTCCGAAGTCGTGAAATAAGAATAAACTAAAATAAAACGGTAAGGCTCATAATCCCGCAGACCACGCGCCGCATTGCTTGACGACCGATATCGGAGAGTAACAGTTGCGCTATTGGAGATCTCAATCCAATTTCCTGTCACACAAGCCGCCCAAACTGAGTTGTGTAGGTCAAAGCAAAACGCACAAACATTCAATTGTTGACATATAATATTCATACAAGCATATAATACACACAAAGTTTTCTGTTGATCCAGTGAGTTATTCTTTGGGTGTAAAATTAAATAAAATGTCCAATTTAAAAATACTATAAATAAACTTTTATCTCCTCGATTACACAAACATTTAAATTTGAATGCGATGTAAAATATTTTTTTTGGAAATCAAATGGCTAAAAATACATTCATTTTATAACACTGCATTTATTTCTTGTAATTTATGATGTTCGGTGAATGCCATTTTTTTCGAATTAAAGCCATAAATAACTTGAAATGGGATTCCATAATATATAAATAACATCTGCAAAGATTGGACATTTTCTTCGTTGTTTTTACTCTATTTTTTTTGAATATCATTGGCTGACTTTGGCCAATTATTATAACGGGTTTTGCGGACTTTAAAATAAAGCCATCGTTTAGAGCATCACATTCTAGGGCACAACTTGGTAGATATAACAATAATAATAATAATCGCTTTATTAATGTCACAAGGACCAAAACTTTCATTATTAAAATTTACAATATACAAAAGTGTTACAGGACGAATATACGTTAAAAAAACAGAATAAGTTAAGAAGAATAAAAGAAGTAACATCAAGGTAAATTAGCAAGAAAGGCCAATTAAACCCACGATGTATATGAAGTTTAGCAAACGGGAAATGGCGGCCATTAAAAGGCCCTATCCAAAAAGTGCGCCAAAAAATGTCAATGTGTAAAGATGTTTTAAGAGGTCACCTGGTTTCGATGTTCTGAACTGGTCATCTACAAAAACGTTGTTAAGGCGATTAACCTAATATATGATACTGAAGGTGAGGAAAAGTTCTATGAGTGGACAATGTTGATCGTATATTCGACTCTGTGCACAGAATTGCACTTGATTGGAATATTTATATCCATATACTTTTAGCACCGCTGGGCAGAAAAAATATTTTATTCGCCTTAAGGTATTTGTTTTTAAAGAATTGTTATTTTGCGTTTGAATTTAAGCAACAATTTTCGCAGTAGAAAAGCAGTTTAACAAGTATAAGATGTGAAAATCATATTGTTGTTCTGGATTTACCTGCTCTGGGTAAACTAAAAATCGGGAAAAATACGGAATGACCGAATTGCGATAAACCCTCGTTTGTGTAAGTATGAAACGGTCTAGCCTTAAACTTGGTCGAAAAGATTAACACAAAGATACACTTGAAAAGAAGGGTTTAGAAATGGTCACTTACAATACCCTAAAAAGACCATTTTTCGAAGACTAATCAAGTACTTCAGTGACTTTTTGCCCGATCTATTGAGAATCACCATTCGTCTTGTTGAATAACAGTACGGTGTTTTCGTTACACCTTGAAAGATTAAGTATTGTACACACGATTGGTCAACAGCAGATAGACTTTTCTGGTTGCAAGATGAGATACAATGGTTTCACTTTAATATTTTTAACGTCTTTTTTTAGCAGGAAACACAACTCTTGGCTACTTATAAATAAGAGAGTAGGCGCTGCTGATTTAAATTCTCACAAAAAATGGACCAATTCAAATGGACCTAAAACAGAATAACTACTCCGTTGTTTAACGACGACGGGATTGAACACCTCCAAACCTTAACCGAAATCGTTGTACCTGACACTAGTTGAGACCTTATATGTAGGTATCTTCTTTGAACAACACATTGTATGAAGACGAGAACGAGCCATAGCAATTTCTTACTAATATTGTAAAGCGTTCATTTTTCTTACTTATTTGATACAAAACGACATTAACCTAGCAGAATAGTAACAAACTGCTTATTGGAGTCGAAAAGCCTGGTCTTTACGGAACTGCAAATTGTGAGCAGCTAATTGGTCAGATCGTTGAGCCTACGCAATCCATCACCTTTCTCAATTTGTTTTCATTCCTGTTCCATAACTGTTAGTAGCAAAGGCGTAGCTCGTAGACTATTCAAACACTTGATTTAAATAGTATGTAATTCTACATTATTCAACAATCTGCATATCAGGCATCCTGTAATCTGACTGCTACTCGACTACTGGCTTAATTCGTTTATGGAAAATGCACAAACCGACATTTGTTCATTGCAATGCCGGCCAATGGCCACATTGGCTATCCTTTATCTAATTGGATGCCACTGCTATCCACGTCATGCGCCCGAGGTTTGACTGCCTTTTCGTAAAACTCGATGAAATGGAAACCTGTACTACTCTACGTTTTGTAACGGCGTTGGAATAAACTATCTCGTCGGCCGAATCGATTCTTAATATCGCGAGATTTTTCTTCCCTAAACTTTTGTTCGCAATGCATTTAGTTTTTTGTTGGTTGCAACTAAAATGTCGAACTTTAAGGTTGTAAAATTCTACTGGAGTCATGATTATCCCCTTGAAAAAAAGGCATCCGAATATGTAACTCGATGGACTTTCTGGTAGCTTTAATATGTGACCTAGTCAACTGAGCCGTACTAGCCGACTTGACCCTTAATTAACCGTCAACTTATTTTCAAAAGAAACACAATTTACATCAAATTCCATCGTTGTTGGGATAACGTTTTGGTTTCCAAAATACACCGTCGCAAAAAGGTCACAACGTCGCTTATCCCACCACTTCTGCCAACACGATCTGTCGTGTCACGATCACGTCGATTAAGTGACTCATTACTCACACTTTCTAATAGACTATCTCGCCTGGTAATAATTAAGGCTCGCAGTGGAAGTCTGTTCATGTAACCTCCGGCGTATTCGTCTTCTTCTATATAAAACGGTTAGTAGAGCCTTGGTTACGCAAATAAATACATTTCTTTTAAAAGCTCTTTGTATGCGTTATCTCAAAAAATTTTTCGAGGAATGTACATATTTAGGGTTATTCAAGAACGAACGAAAACCGCAATTTCAGAAGTCTATAGCGGAGATTTTGCCGATGTCGTCTGGTCCAACGTCTTTGGAATCTTGACCTCTGGCGTTTCGGGGGTTCCTTTCGCTAATCCGACAACATTTGCATTCTCAGCATTGCAAGAGTTTTCATTTTCCTACGAAAAAAACACAAAGTCGCATGTCAAACTATATTAAATTCAAATCAAACAGAGATTTTCTTACTATCTCTAGAGAATGTTTTTTGTAATGGTTGTGAAATGCATTGCTTGCGTGCCTCTATATATAGTGCATAATTCTGTCAATCACAAACTGGTGGTGTTATCAGGGCACTCGATTGTTCGAAATCCCTATTTTATTGCTGTGCGGGTTCCAAACCTTACAGGTCATAACAATACTCTGGCGGTTGCTATTGAAGCGAGTTAAAACAATCTTTGGAAAAAAATGCAAAAAATCAAAATAAATCAATGCACAATAATAAGTCAAGTGTTTTATTGTTTGGAGGTGCGAGATTGCGTAATTGATAATAGAAGGAATTGGAGACAGAAGAGTTGTTAGAGGATGATGAGAAATAGGAGGATGAGGATAAGGAGGAGGAGGAAAATAGGGAGGATGATGAGTTTTAAAGGAATAGGCTTGGTCGAGGTCCGATTATGGCTCGTTTAAGTCGTCCACGAGGCTGGCCACATCAAATAAAGGAGTCTGGTAAAAGCAAATCCCTATTGATTGTTCTGTATGCCCCCTTATCACTTGCTCGAGGGTCAATTGGTCTTTCATATAAGAAACACCCCTCCATTTTGACGCATCCATTTAGCCTGTTTCAATAGAAATTTTACAACTGTTAAACAAATTTAAATTTTTTCATTGTATCACTTATTAGATACGCGGAATTTGACACATTGGTTTTTAACAATAACATTTGGCCTGGAAGGATCCAATAACCAGTGAAGAAATCTAACCAGTCCTATTCGATGACTGAAGAGGTTGTCAAGTCAAAAAGACCGCGCAGAAATCGAATATCGACACGTTCTGGAACAATGAATCGCTTTATAAATGCCATGCATTTAAAGGCTCCGGCTTCAGTGAGGTAAAACGAGGCATTTACTATCGAGACATTTTAATTAATTTAATTTAAATTATTGTCCATCGTTTGTCCAAGGTGTTTGCGAACAGAGAAAGGCTCTCAATAAATGAAAGAACTTAACGGCCGTTCATTTATCTGTAGACTTGACTCAACAACACAGCAGAATACATAACTTGTTTAACATGTGAGTATGATGAGCAGCAAATAGGGATGTTTTCTATTCTCGGACTGGGATATTTTATGACCGTTACGTCCTTAACGAATAACAGCAGACTGAATCCCCTTTGATATACTTTTTTTCTGCTCTCAGTCCTCAATTACTTGCACGCATATACCTCTTCCCCCTTCCCCTGATCAACAACAAAGTCAATGTTCAAATTATTATGGTAAAAGTTTTATTAAAGAGATTTTCAGTTCCAACGGTCATTCGTTCACAGGGAATTTTCGATGCTGTTGCTTTATCGACACAAGCAAATTAAAGACCTCTGAACGCAAGAGCAATTTAGACAATGTTGGCTTATTAAAAGTTAAAGCAAAATGCTTCTCAAGCGTCACATAATTTCCGACTTATGTTCGCTCAAAAAAATTCTCAAGTGATTCAAATTCCCGATCAATGTCAAATTTCCATTTTGGTTACTATAATGGCAAATCCTGTTGTGGCATAAATGATGCATGTTCAGTAAAACAACACATGACTTATTCGATTTTTGGGATAAGCAATGGAAGGGGGGTATAGCCGCTGTGGGTTGACACCAAGAGCGCTCTGAAATTCACCAACAACGTTTGGACGCTGGCCAATCGGAAGCCGGGCAAACTTTCTCCGTCGCTTTTCGTCAATCTACAACAAAAATAAAAAGGGTCGAATTAAGATAATTATTTCTCTATGCCAACTTACTGATTCGAAGTTAAGGTTACGAAAATAATCGGGGAATACATGAAAACAGTCGGTAGAAATAAATTAAAACAAAGACTTCTTACCAATTCCCAGTAGCTTTCATCTTCTTCATCGCAAAATTCTTCAATTTGCGTTTCCTCTTTAAGCTTAGAAAGCAAATGCTATGATGCAGAGTTTTTATTCTTTTTCACACGCGAATCCAACAGGTAAGAGTGAAACTCTCACCGGTGGGAATTCCGTAGTTAAACTGTAGTATGCTTGTCAAAACCTATTTTTGGATCATCGTCTTTCACTGCGCCGTAGACAAGGAGATTAGTTGGAATAAGTGAACGATATAAACAGAATTCATGTTTGTTTGAATTGGATTAGAACCGAATAGTGCCTTATTTTTCACCGGACTTTGTGTTTGGTTGTTTGAGGTTCGACGATTGGAATTTTCCGTGGTAAAGTCTCGATTCTATTTTACACGCGAATTATAAAGGTAAGAGTGGAACTCTGACCGATGGGGATTCCGTAGTTAAGCTGTTGTATGCTTGTAAATTCGCATGTTTGATCATCGTCTTTCACTTAGTCGTAGACAAAAAAGATTCTTGCGAGAGAATAAATTTTGCAGGCTTCATTAAAGTGCATTCTAAATTGTTAGTGTTAGAATTTGTGAACGATATCTACAAAATGCAATCATTTATTAATTTAATCACATCGGGGAAGTAAAACGAAGTACAGAAATAATGAACAAAACGGTTTAAGAGGGTTAAATAACTATATTCATATTATTCGTGCTGATGACACAAATGACTTAAATAGCCGAACGAAGGACCTTTAATGAGCTGAAGAAGGCTGGTTTCGGATCCAAATCCTTTAAATTGAAAAAAATGGCTTCTCGTAATAGCAGTTGCATGTTTTCTTTAAATGAATATGGTACACACGAACATTAATTACCAAAAATTTGTCACTTACAAAATACACTGTTTTGCAGAAATAATATTACAATAAAAAGGCTATGAAAGCTATTATAAACTAACCGATGTAAAATAGTTGATGACGGCGATTATTTTAGGTTGCGATTCCCATCAATGTATTCTACAATCCAAATCAGATTTCTGCGTGGATGCCGCAGGCCCGTTTTTAATTGGCGAATGACCGACATCTGGTTGGTTTCGATCAAACCCTTTTTAACGGTAACATCGATTCTAGACGTATTATCGGTTAAGAAAATGAAATTTTCACAAAAAATCTTATTGCAACTATTACGTAAAATCTGCTGAGCAATCAATATTCGTTTTATAATAGCCCTGTTCCCTGTATAATCCTGTATAAATTGGCAAAGGTAGTTTAATCAAAATAATTGCTTCACATTTATTCTTACAGTCAAAACACTTGATGTTTATCACTGCATATTTCGGTGAGATTGTGACGCTATTTTACAGGATTCTGTCTACCCAGATTCAGCGCGTTTTAAACCGAACCAATTGCGGGCTTTATGAAGCATTTCGAAGCAAATCGCAAAATCGGACATTAAAAAAACGTTTCTTTCTTACATAATTGTCTCAAGTATGTGAGTGCCTCAGGATGGTGTATCAACCTGCGTTCGGTCTCTTCTGGGAGTCTGTAGACTTCGCATGTTTTCTAAAAAGACAGAGAGAAAGTGCAGACACCACATTTCAGGTTTCTTAACATTTACGATATCTTAAAAAAATTATCCAATTTATCCTAATTTTTCGACAGAATGCGAAAAACAACTCACTGTAGACGACTTGTGAACCGCCGCATCGTATTTATTTTACTAAGCAAATTCAAAACACTTCGAAGGCTCTAGTTCCACGTGTGATGAAACTGACCGAATAGTCGGCTCAAAGGACTATTGGGTGAAGTTGAGCCAGACCGGCCTTGCTCTACACGTCGTTATCATGTAGAAAAGTATGGCGGTTATTTTGAATAGGAACATTTTTACGTAAGTGAAGCGTAATGCATAGATATATTTTTTCAGATAAGGGTTACGCAATCTTGAACCAATCAGATGTTGGCGTTGTTTTAATTGGCAGATTGCGCACTTCTGCTAAGCACGCTAACACAGTCCATACATTTTGGTTTATTTCGACATGCGAAAATTCTCTCAATGTGGATTAAAATTCTTTAATGACAAAAAAAATAATTTCCCGTAAAGAATTTATTATAACAGAAGGAGGCTGACATATTCGTGATCAAAGTCTGTTCAGACCTTGCACATGATAGCCATTTGAGAAAAAGTAATGAACAGGAGAATCTGTATTGTTGTTAAACGCCCGTTCTTTTAACGCAAACAAAACCATTTCCCCTCGATCGATCGCCGACATAACGTTTTTCCTTTGAATAATTTAATCAAGAGAATAATTTTGATTATACTTTTATTTGCGTTTTCATTCGTAATCCTTTTTAGACGCGTCTGTCATAAATACGCTTAGTGGTTTGAAGTTTAAGTGAAACTTCGATTTAATACATTGGCGAGTATTTTCGTATCGGATTTGCTTCTGATAAGCTCCCCTACTGAGTTATCGCCCGACGTGTATGCTGTTTTTATTAAAATTCCACCTCCGTCGAAGAGCGACATAGAGGCATGGCTATCCGTTATAGAATCCCAATTTTCGGCGAAAGTAATTGTCGCCAATAAACCAAATTACATCCCGTCGTTGCGTCACTGAAGGAAGTAAAGTCACATGATCGTGTTAACACCGGCAGAAAACCCGTTCACGGCGCTTAAAACATCGCTAATTCAGCATCGCCGACCGCATTTTTGCCGCTCATTTTGGCGATTTTGCACAAACCTTTGTTTTTCAAACTGATTTGATGTGGCCGATTTTGCAACATTTGAAGGGTTTTGCATCACGGAATTTACATTGCACCTGAGAATGCAATTTGCCACACAAATAACAATTACCGAATGAATAATCAGTTTTTTTTTGCGATTTTTGAATATCCGCGCGTTTTGGCTCTAGACTGAAACACGGGATTTGAATAATAGAAATTTGGAAAAAAGGTTCAAAACATCTTGAAATTGTTCGCATATAGCACAAACACTCTGGAATGTAAGATTTTTGAGTCAAGCAGATAAATTAGTGTTTGACAGTTTTTACACAACAATCATGTTTTTTTTTACTATTTGAAGATCGAGAACGATCAATCACTTCCACGATTTATTTAACTGACGAAGAGCGTCATGTCATACCTGCGCATTTTGACGTTATAAACGACATTTTTAAATTGTATGAAAAATGATGTCTTATGCTATGTTTTATAATAAGACAGTTGTATTTGAGAATCCACAAAACTGCTCGTCGGCATCACAATCATTACAAATGTTTGTCCTGTGAGTTTAATACGAGATATAAAGGCTCCGTGAGTTCGAGTTTTTTTAATTAACGATCAATATTTATCTGCTTATTCATATAATAAAATATTGCACATTTATAAATGATATATAACACGGGGACGATGTGCTATCCAACGATTATATAAATGTATTGCGAATTAAATCGAATAATTTAAGAAATTCAGCGGGCTATTTTGCAGCATAGATCGCTGAATTAAAAATTCTCTATCAATCGGTCAACAGCTTATTTTTTTCTTATTTAAATACTTGATCAGTTTTAACAAGCAGGAATCAAGGTCATCTCGATTACTGACAAATAATAACCAATGGTCCTCCTTCTGAATTCAACCAATAAAAACCCTTGACTTATTAACCTATAATTTGTACTTTTTTGGGGTGTTTTATGTTATATTTTTATCATTAATTCAAGCCAAATTAGGGCGCATCATAATATTTGCATTTTTTTTATTCACATTGGAAAATGCTTTCGCGTTGCATAGCGTGCATCGGAATCTTTTACATTTATTGAATTCCGGTTTTGAAAAATTTATTTTAGACCTAAACATAAGATTGTACTCAAAAACTTGGATTCGTTTAAGCCGATTGATCAATAAATTCCCGCAACACTAGAGTCAAATACTATTCGATTATATCGCCTAGGAGACAATATGGTGTTTTGCTTTTGTAAAATGGTTATTTTTTTAAATACAAATAAATTTCAGATGCGTTTTTTGCTATAAATATGTGTTGTATTGCAGTTGTATTAAAACGGACGTTGTATAAAAAATCTACGACTTCACCTTTTGGTAGGACATTTTGTATAGTAGACAAAGTGTCGCTTAGGCGAATATTTACTGTTTATAATGGGTGCGAATGAAAGAATTAAAAGAGTAAATTAAATTCGTTTTTTTAATACAGTAATTAAATGCACTTTTTGTGTGTCGGAAATTGATCAGCTAAGACAACATTAAAGGATACCCTTATCGCTTTGATAATTTTTCCAATTGCCACTGAATTACAGATTCCGTCAACAAATTGATTTGTGAAATTTGTGTCGTATTCTCTACTTTTGTTTCAGAGGTAGAAATGATATTCATACCACGCTTACCGCCTAGGTATAAATTAGCTTTAATTAAATATGACTACTTGCAAGACATTGGAAATAATGTCACGCTTTATAATTGGGAATTCAGAAACAATCATAGCCTTTGGTATTGTAAAAGGCAGCATCAAATCGATTTATCCTACTTTTGAATTGAGATGACGCGTTTTGGTTTTGTTTAAAATCGATGTTACCAGTCAGCATTGCGCAAACTTGCCGTTTTAGAAGCTCATCCAATCAAATCCATGCCATACTGCTAGAGTAAAAAAACATTTCCGGTGACCCTTACTACTCGTCTCACAAGTAGTAAGGTGTCGCGGTGTTGCAGCTGCCGCGTGCAGCCAACAGAAGCCAACAATTTTTTTTCGTCGTGTCAAGTGGAATAACGAAGATACTCTCATGCATCCTAAAACAGACTTTACGAATCAATTGTTGAGTAGATTACGAATTAAAAACTATACCTAAATTTATGGTCAGTGTTTTCCTTTCTTTTATTGGTGAGTTGACGACTATTTTACTAACGAGACAACAACTGAATTAAGGCAACCTTGCATGTTACAGCCAAAGGAGAAATCGTGCCAACACAGCCATTAGAACACAGCACCACTTAAGGTACGCATTAATATCTGCAGGCAACCTGGCGTTTACGAGTGCAAACAGGAAACGCACTAGGATGACCTGGCGTGATTTACTGGATGCAATTCTGTGAAATCACAATTATCAGTGCGTGGTTTCTCTCTTTAGCGAGATAATTAACATTGCGGGAATACAGAAGAAAATTGTCGTCTTGTAAAAAAACCTGGTCAAAGATATAAAAATCACGAAGCTGAAAAATAGACGTTAACGACTTATCCACGGTCAGTTTAATTGACAACTTCGCAACTAAGTGTGTCCATGAATCAATCTTACTCGCCTAAACATTGATGAAAACACCATTTCAACATTCATGAAATGATACCGGTCCGCGCATGAATAAGATCATAACAACCAAAACGTTTAAAGTAAAATAAATGATAAAATTCACAATGCCGAATAAGAAAACTGTCTCTTTTCCAGACAGATAAGTAAACAGAAACAACCATTGTTTTTTAAATTACACAATGTTCGACAACAATACGTACTTTCGGAGAAACCTGTCTCATTTAAATCATATTAAAACTGGCCAATAAACAGAACTACTCCCTCTGTTCACATATATCCGCTCTCACTGCCTCCAAAACCAGTGCAATTTAAGAGATGCCGTTGCCACAACCGATTTCAAAGTCTTCGAGGATTCCGACTTCGATAAAGAGATCGACAATATAAATAGTTATCTCCGATTTTTGTACGATACGCATTGTCCACTCACGGAACTATCCCTCACCCCTCGTGTAATATCTTCTCCATTTCTGAAACGACTGAGGCGAAAAAGGAACGACTTTGTCGACAGGGGAGGTATCGAGAAATTAAACCAATTTCGAAACAGATCACAGCTGAGGTAAATCGTCTTAACAAAATATTTGTAGATGAGCTGTTCAGAACATCAAAACCCGGTGACCTCTGGAAAAATCTAAACAGATTGACAGGAACCCGCCGCCCTACATCTACCAAGTGGTGCCCTAGACCTTGATGTTCTGAACGATGGCTTTATCTTCAAATCCGCTGACCATTCCGCGGTACCTCTGGTTGGATCTCTTAATCCCAGCGCTTTCCTGCCCGCTCACGAATCCTCTATCGCCAAAATTTTGGCTGGCCTCAAGAACTCCACCGCGGCTGGTCCCGACAGGGTCGCCCCAGCGATTCTTAAAATCTGTCACCGTGAGATTTCTCCAATTGTGACCCAGCTTGTAAATCATTCGTTAGGGGAATGTTCCTTTCCTTCGGAATGGAGAGACGTCGCTATAACACCCATTCCGAAACCGGCTAATGGCTCTGCTGGACCTGCGAAGTACAGACCTATTGCAAACTCATCCGTGTGGTTAAAAGTGATTGAGAAGCACCTCCTCTCTAAATTAGATGACACGCTTAAAGCTGCTGATGACCCTTTCCAGTTTGCTTATAAATCAAATAGAAGCACTCTGGACGCCGTGGCTACGTTATCGCACACACTCCACTCTTCACTTGATGCCGGAGCGAAAGCAGTGAAGGGAGTATTCTTGGACTTCTCCTCTGCCTTCAACACTATCTCACGGTTCTGCCTCCTCTCTCACCTATGTGAAGATGGCGTTGAAGGATGGTTGATTAATTGGCTTCAAAACTATTTTTCCAATCGACGTCAACATTTCAGAGTCGGAAATGAAGCCTCATCCTCCTTGCCAAATAACTGCGGTGTACTACAAGGCGCTGTGCTATCTCCTTTCCTGTTCAACTACTACACGTCGAGCCTTCGGTCCCCTAACGACGCGACACTAATAAAATACGCGGATGACCTGACTTTGTGCCATCCATGCAAGACGCAAGGTGATTCTCAACAGCTCGGGCAGGCAGTCACTGAGGTACTTGAGTGGTCTTCCGAGAATGATCTTTTGCTGAATGCATCAAAATGCATCCATATCACATTTTCCCTGACAGCCGCTGCCGCTGCCCACACCCCCGAAATTTCTTCACTACATAACTTCGCTTCGAGCCCAAAATCGAAGTATCTCGGGGTGATTTTTAACAGTCGGTTATCGTGGAGTGATCATGTCGATGTTGTCTTTGGTAAAAGCCGCCGTCTTTGCTTCCTTGTTCGCCGATTCAGGAGACTTGGTTTGAGCTCGAGCCATATAAAAACCTTCGTCCATGCCTGTATAATTCCCCTGATTGTATATTGTTCCCCAGTAATATTCCCCGGCCTTAAATGCTCGGACTTTTTAACCCTTCATCGACTTTTTAAAATAATCTCGTTTTCTAGCGGTCTGCCTATTCTCTCTATCAAAGAAATCATCGTTGAACGCCACTTAAATAACTGCTCATTAATCGCTGCCCGAATTTTAAATGACCCCTCCCATCCCCTCTATTCCAGTTTATCCGAATGTAAATCTCTTCGACCAATGCGCCGTCCATACCGTTCAATTCCAACAAGAACGGCGGCATATCGCAATTCGGTCATTCCCTATTTGTCCCGATTTTTAGTCTCACCAGACCAGGTTAAACAGGAACTACAAGACAATTTTCGCATCTAATATTTGTTATCCTGCCTTTTTTAATGCTGAAAGTTTTGGTCCTCGTGACCTCAATAAAGCCACTACAATTATTATTATTATTATTATAATTATTATATATGTAAGCAGGCTTTTTAAGATCTGCGATTTTTGATTCATTAAGCCGGCATTTATGTCTCTATGCAAAATAGCGTGATTATGTGGTCACAGCGATTGTACCTAGTTGACCTTGCGTAATCTATTAAGAGCGATTGCCGTTATTGTAAAATTGCAATCCATATTGAGTGCGATATTATTTATAATAGAGAAATATATGAAGAATGCGTTGGTCGGTCGAATAGGTCATATTTACAACATTTTTTGCGGGTAGTAATAACTTTAATAATTGCTATCGTAATGCTGAATTTATAATCATCGTAATTTACTTCTCGTTCTTATTTGTAAGGTTCGAACGGAATTTATTATCAACGGTCTCACATCTACGATGCAGATGCGTTATGCATTGTAACTCTTTTGGAGTCACAATAGATCGATGATAAAATTGCTTTGCTGAATGCACACAGAGTCAGGTTGGATGGTTTAACCATGCATGTCGCACTCACAAGACAACAGAATAAAAGGTACATAAGGCGGGCTTGTTTGGGCAGCATTTAATTGGAAATGAACATCACAACAGTCCTGTCGACACTTCTCCAGAGCAAGTCTTATTGATTTATATTTGTTAATTTCCCGTTAATATCATGAATATCCAATTAAAGGTTTCGAATTCAATGTTAAGAAAACGGATATTCATCTGGTCAATGTTTATCTAGAAGACGTATTCACAATTCCGCTTGTAAAGATGAGGAAAGTCGAGGGTCAACGGACGTGGCAGAAGGACGAATAGTAACGGGAGTCAGGGGGCACGGTCGTGGGGAGAGAACAGGGGTAACCGGCGATTCCGTCTTGTTCGGCACCCAATTCAAGTTATCTGCTTGAAATTTCGCCACAGCTGTCGTCAGTTCGCGAACTTGGACCTCCAATAATATTGGTTCTTCCGTATTGACTTGCAACGGAGGAACTGGTCGGCGTCCGGTAGTCGACATTCTCGTCGGCATTCCCCTTCTGGAAAGGAGCTTTTGGAGCTTACGTTCCATCGGCGTCGACATAACCTCAAGAGAAAATATGACTCCTCGCAACAAACCGTGACTCGCACGACGATACCACAAGTCCCAGTTTCAACATTGCCCCGGTCTCATTAAAACAAACACAGTCAATGAAGACTCAAACAACATCTACCAAAACGATTAGACTTCTGTCGTTTGGATTTAGCGATTCGAACAATATTATATCACAGTTGATGAAACAATTTTCATTCATGGCACAGTGGAATCCAAAGCAAAATAATAAGTCTTTAGCAATGCTAATAAAATTGTCGGAGCTAGTAAAATCACGCACGTGAATGTTGCCGAAAAAGGTCAGTTTTATGCATCTATAAAATATTTTTATGCTCCCGTAACATTCCTTTATTTTTTGCAAGTGAAATGCCACGAATAACGGCGACAAATAACGTTATAAACAGCAAACGATATGTCATACGCAAACACTTTTACGTTAGTGACGCAATGTCATGAATTTTATAACTGAAACAGTATTTGACCAGTGTATTTTCTTAGTGGCTCTATGCCCGTGATGAAATGGATCAAAGGATCGATTTCGATAATAAGCTAGACTGCTCAGCTGATTCCATCTCTCCATGCTAAAACTACTTGCCTGGTGAGTTCAGCGCTGGATACTATGGATACATTTCGTGTTTTGAAGTGCTTTTATTCACAATGTTTTTCTTTTGTGTCCACAATAAGTAAAGGAACCATTAAAACACCAGAAGAGGTTATCAAATTGAAAGAATTCGTTTTCCATCAGCAACAATCAATGACCCTCGTTTTCAATTCAACATCTCCCGAACGTTCGTTTACGAGTTTTCGGTTAAAAAGAAGTTTAATATTTATATATATTTTAATTCGCTAGTTAAATAGATATTGGAAACAAGTTAATTTTAAATTCATTCATCACTTCAATTTAACCAATCTGTTTTCAAATTATAATAGTGTTTTTGCGTTCGCTTTATTCAAAACAATATTTGTTACGACCAAAACGAGACTTCAACACGCACACTTGTAAATGCAGAAGTCGTGGCTATTCGGGATTTAAAATCAGAAAAATAAATATTGTCTTTCTTGACGACCTACAGACATCAATGGTCGCAGAATAGAGTAACCATCGGCGAGAAATTGAGTTTGCGCGGAATTGCAAATGTTTCATTCGCCTTGACGTAGGGTAATAAATTGTGTATTAGACCACAGTTTTCTAAGTAACAGTCCAACAAACATTGATAACAAAAGCGGTATTAAAAAAAGCGAACGCAACAACTATCATTATTTCCAAAAAGATTGGTTTAATCAAAGTAATTAATAAACATCTATTTAACTAGAGAATAAAAATTAATGTAAACATTAAACTGCATGAAACCTGAAAAATCGAACACGAACTTTGGGAAAGGATTGAATTTAAAACGAGGGTCATTGACTGTTTCGGATCGTAAAAGAATTCTTTCAATTTGATAAGAACTTCTGTTGATTTTAATGGTTTCTTAGAGTATGACTTCAACTGATTGTTGATACAAAAGAAACGTACGTTTCTGAGTCTCTTTTTGGTCTTAAATATTGTATGCCATTTATGTTTTTACTTGTTTTCGCCATATTAAACAGATTTTATTTCCTCGACTTGAAATGCCCGAATAGAGAGGATTTATGTAATTCAAAGTTTAATCCTCTAAGTCCGCCCCTTTGCGTGCTTATCGCGTGCTGTAGTAAAACTGTTGCTTTTCTTTTTCGTCAAGACGATGTTGCCATTTTCATCCATTGGAAAGTAAGATCCCCAGCGAAATAAATGGTGTTTGTCAGGTTGGGTCGCATTTGAGTTTATGTTTATTACAGTCTCAAGATATTTTTTGAAACTCAATTTATATTTGTTTCTTTTCTGTAGTAAAACGTAAAACGATTGCGGCGAGGAATGACGTAAATAATGAAGAGCGTTATGCCATACCTTTGACCTTTCATGTAAGTGTTGCGGTTTTTGTTTATCGTTAAACACAGAATCGGAAAAAATATATATATATTTTTTTTGGACCTTCTGTAGCCGTTATGCTATGAATAACACAACGGTTTTGGAGAATCGACAAGACTAATCGTCTGCATAAATTTCTTAATGAAGAAAAAAAAACCTCCCATGTAAGTCTTACATATGTATGCATCGATGAGTATTTTTTTATCGAAACATTATTCAACTTCTTTTCTCTTCATTAGGCATTACACTTACAGGGATAGCTCAAAAGGACGTTACGGTCATTTCCTTTACGGACTCCAATTCGTATCCACAACCATCAATTGTACCTATTTTTAATTCTTCCACTTCCTCGAAATTAGAATCTGGATAATTTCGTACACTTCCCGTTTTCGGTTTGACGTATTTTTTTATCACTCTTGGTAGTGATTCGTTTTTTAAGATTCGTTAAAAAAAATTACAATGAAATGTCTCGATTTTTCTTAAACAACGAACATCTCAAGAAAACAAGAGATAGTTTTAGTCGACTCAAAGTCTATAAGCGGTGTTGAATTTTTTTGAATACTTTTTTATTAAATAGCCCAGCCATTGTCAGCTGTCTCGAAGATATTTTTACCTGACAGGAATTTAAAACCTATCCCAAGAGTATTTACAAGTATTTACAAAAAAAAGAGAAAGAAATAAAAAAGTAATTAAAATAAAATAATTAGTTTTTCGTATTTATCTAAAATGATTCAAATTGAATCAACGGCCTTGGTAATAGCCTTATCAGACATAATGCTACAAACAGGGAATAAATCGCAACGCTATCCACTTGTCCCTCCTAAATAAAGGGCTCTCTCTTCAGCTTTTAAATACATATAATCGTCTGTGATTCGTCGTAAATAAACAAATAATCAATAACAATCATTTGATAAATACTTTCTAAACGCATCGGTAGAGTGGGCATAAATCAGCCGGAAAATTCTCAGTTCTTTTTAAAAACGTCATATGTATTCTTTTTATCGATATGCATATGTATATTGATTATCGTGCCTTTAATTCCTGATTGGTTCCTTTCTTGATGTGTCCGGGTTGGTCTAAATAGTTTATTTCAAGAAAACCACCACTTGGAAAAGTAAACGAGAACTTGTAGAATATAGGAATTTTAAATATTGTTTCTTAAATAGTTTACGAGGATTTAATCGGTAGGTATCGAAATAAGCAATATTGATTTTGCCAACGCAAGAACACCTTGAAGGGCTTTTATTTTGCAGAATTGCGAGTGATTAATCTACAAATTTCGGCATGGAAGTCGCACCAACATATCTAAGTTACAGCCAATTTAAAATAAGGTATGTCGTCGTTAATTAAATACCGTGTTACCCATTGCTATTATGAGGTTGTCATAGAATCGAAATTTTTTTATAGATATTTGGGAGCTGGATGGACACATTTAGACGAATTAATAACTATTACTTAAGGGAACAATATTTGAACGATGGCTTGATCTTCAAATCCGCTGACCATTCTGCGGTTCCTCTCGTCAGATCTCTTAATCCTAGCGCTTTCTTGCCCGCTCACGAATCCTCTATCTCCCAAATTTTGGCTGGCCTCAAGAGCTTTACAGCGGCTGGTCCCGACAAGGTCGCCCTCGCGATTCTTAAAATCTGTTACCGCGAGATTTCTCCAATTGTGACCCAGCTTGTGAATCATTCGTTAGGAGAATGTTCCTTTTCTTTGAAATGGAGAGATGCCGCTGTAACACCAATTCCGAAACCGGCCAATGGTTCCGCAGGACCTGTGAAGTACAGACCTATCGCAAACTAATCCGTGATTGAATTGCACGTCCTCTCTAAATTAGATGACACGCTTAAAGCTGCCGATGACCCTCTTCAGTTTGCTCATAAATCAAATCGAAGCACTCTGGACGCCGTGGCTACGTTATCGCACACCCTCCACTCTTCACTAGATGCCGGAGCGAAAGCCGTGAAGGGAGTTTTCTTGGACTTCTCCTCTGCTTTAAACACCATCTAACGCTTCCGCGTCCTTTCTCAACTATGTGAAGATGGCGTTGAAGGGTGGTTTATCAATTGGCTTCAAAACTATGTTTCTAATCGACGTCAACATGTAAGAGTCGGAAATGAAGCCTCCACCTCTGTGCCAAATTACTGCGGTGTACTACAATGTGCTTTGCTATCTTCCTTCCTTTTCAACTATTACACGTCGAGCCTTTGGTCCCCTAACGACGTGACACTTATAAAATACGCGGATGACTTGACCTTATGCCATGCATGCAAGACGGATGGTAATTCTCAACAGCGCGGGCAGGTAGTCACTGAGGTACTTGAGTGGCCTTCGAAGAATGGTCTTTTGCTAAATGCATCAAAAATGCATCGATATTATATTTTCCGTTACAGCTACTGTTGACACCCCTGAAATCCCTTCACTCCGTAATTTCGCTTCGAGGTCAAAATGTAAATTCTTCGGCGTTATTTTTAACAGCCGGTTATCATGGAGTGATCATGTGGATGTCGTCTTCGGTAAATGTCGTCGACTCTGCTTCCTAGTTCGTCGGTTCAGGAGACTTAGCTTAAGCTCGAGCAACATGAAAACGTTTGCCCATGCCTGTATAATTCCCTTTATTGTATATTGTTCTCCAATAATTTTCCCCGGCCTCAAATTTTCTGACTTTGTAACCCTTTATCGAATTTTTAAAATAATCTCCTTTTCTAGCGGTCTGCCTATTCTCTCTATTCAAAAAATCATCGTTCAACGCCACTTCAATAATTTTTCACTAATCGCTGCTTGTATTTTAAGTGACCTCTCACATTCCTTCTATCCCAGTTTATCTGAATGTTTATCTCTTCCACCAATGCGTAGACTATACCGTTCAATACCAACAAGAACAGCGGCATATCGCAATTCGATCATTCTATATTTGTCCCGAATTTTATTATCACCAGAGCAGGTGAAACAGGAACTAAAAGACAATGATCACATCTAATACTTGTCAGATTGCATATTTTTTTACTCTTGAAAATATTGGTCCTCGTGACCTCAATACAGCCACTACAATTAATTATTATTATGACACCTTATTCACCCTGGCTCGGTTTATAACATGTAATCGATTGTATTGCGAATTTAACTGCCATGAAAAGTACTCATTACGGCGATCGGCTTCTCGGTGAAGCTCTCTAAACTGCCTTAAGTAAGGTTTAATCATGGCTTCTGACATAAATGAGAAATGTTAGAAAAAAAAGACAAATTAAATAGTTTATATTGTGTTTTCAAAAGCAAAAACGTTTATTTCATTCTATATGATAGAAAAAAAGATGATTTTGGGTAAAATCTGTCAAAAGTAAAAACGTTGACTTATTTTACAGAAGTAGTTGTGATATTTGGACAAGGAATATTTCGATTATTAATAATGCCGTACCGGAATTTTTGATGATCACTTAAGCTAATTTCGCATTATATTGCGTTATATTGGCCTTGGTTTCAGTATTTCAAAATATCTTGATTAATTGAACAGTCTTGATTACCTGAATTGTATAAACGTTCACTTTTTTAATTGTTATCCATTGAATCGCAATGTTTGGAAACATCATGCGAAAATTCTTTTCAAAGCGATTTCTGATACCATAAAAGTGTGGATTAATTTTATAAAATCAGTAAATTCTGAAATTTCGGAAATATTCAGCACAGAAAATACTAAAGCTTGTATCCCTATGCTACCCTCGGACTTATTTGAAACAATAAAGCGAGAAAGACGACTTTACTTTTGATGCAATGATACTGGTCACAGTTTCAGCTTGCAATTCATTGAGGCTCAGAACAAAATGAATACTTAAGCAAATTAACTTGCCAATACTCAGTTATTTGGTTCCAACCGAACACCGTTTATCGTGCCCGCACCACCATAAACCCCACTGTTATACTTGGTTACTAAAACAGGCCGAAAACGGGCAACACCTTGCAGCCGATTTCGTCCTCCAGGCTGCCAATCGAAGTTATGTCAAAACTTTCGGTCAGCAGGCGCTTCAAATCGACCAATCAAGTGAACAATATTGATTATTCTTTAGTTTGCGTTCTAATTCGTAATCCTTTTAATAGGCGTATGCCATAGAAAGGCGTTGTGGCCTTTAGTATCGTAGGCACAGAACTACCACAGGGTCAATAATTGTGACCTTAGTGCCTTCTAATAAATGCATACCATGTATTGTTTGCGTGGATATCTGCAGCCAATATTGCGTGGTTGAGTCTTTACAAGAATTGCAGAAGATAACCCGGTGTAATGGATTGGGCGGGTTGTAGCGGAACCTTAATTATTAGTGCTTGGTTTCTCTTTTTTATCGAGATACTTTCCATAATAAATACATACAATACATGACTGGTGTTACATATCATAAATTAATCCGACTTAGAAATAGAAATTGAATAACAATTTCCAAAATAAAATGGTACCCTGTTTATCTTAGTTTTAACTCACAGGGAAAAAAATTGGAACATTGCGATTGTGATGCCGACGAGCAGTCTTGTCGATTCTCAAAAACATAGCAAAAGAAATCCTTTATCTATGCTATTTCAAAATGTCGTTACGAACTTGAAAATGCGCAGGTATGACATAACGCTCTTCGTTTATTAAATCATTCGTGGCTGTGATTGATTGTTCTTGATCTACAAACTGTCAAAACATTAAAGTCATGTACAAAATATTGTTTTAACTTGCAGTGAAACCACCTTCTTCAACACCATCCGAGTGAATTATATTAACAGTCGTTTCAGTTTCACCCAAACTGTAAAACACCATTTTCGCCGATTTGGATTGCACTTTGCCGTGAATGAAAATGGCGTAGTCAGCTAAAACAATGTGAAAACGTACACATTTACGACATATTTACGACCAATAAGTACTTAGAAACTTACGCTTTGAAATGCATTTTAAATCATAAAAATAAAAACTGTCTTTCTTGACGACCTACAAACATGAATGGTACCAAAATAGATTTACGATCGGCGAGAAATTTAATTTGAGCGGAATTTCAAATGTTTCGTTCGGCTTGACGTAGTGGTAACAAATGTTTGCTTTGCATATCGGACCACAGTTTTCTAATCAACAGTCAAAAAGGCTTGATAATAAATGCTTTAATAAATAAAGGCAACGCAAACACAATTAGAATTTGCAAACAGATTGGTTAAATCTGAGCAATGAACTTTTTTTTTTAAAAACTTGCTTCAAATAACAATTTACGTTGAGAATTAAAATTAATAGAAAAATGAAACTGCTTTTAAAACGAACGTTCTGGAGGTGTTGAATTGAAAACGAGGGTCATTGACTGTTGCGGATCGTAAAGGGAATCTATCAATTCAATGACGGCTTCTGGTGTTTTAATGGTTCCTTTGAGAGTGACTTTCACTAATTGTGGACACAAAAGAAACACATTGTGAATGAAAGCACTTTTCAAATACTAATGTATTAATGAACTCACCGGGCAAGTATTTTTAACATGGAGAGATTGATTGAGATGTGCAGTCAACATGATTTTCAAAGTAAATCCTTTGATCCATTCCATCGTTTGTATAAAGTGTCTTAAGGGAAAAACGAATACAATTCGTCCCATTTTTATACAATGCAAAACATGGATCAACTTACGTGAAAGTGCTCACGTATGACGTAGCGCTTTTCGTAAATAACGTTATTTGTTGCAGTCATTGGTGGACTTTCAACTACAAAAAGCACAAAAATACACTTCGAGCGAAATAAATATCTCCTAGTTGCATTAAACATACCATATCTCTGGGTGATATTAACAACAGTTTCAGTCCCACCCAAACTGGAAAAAACCATTTCCTTTATATTGGATGTCGCTGTCCCATGAATATAAATGGCTTCATCATCTAGAGGGAACAAAATAAATGTCCTACAAACGCCCCTTGAAAAGTAAGTGGCGTTCTTTAAAACGTACGCTTTATAAGACAGATGCTACGCATGTTCGGGCAATCCAAGTCATGGAAACTTATTCCGTTCAAGGTAGCGATCTAGAAACATGTCAAATGATAAAACGGGTTTTTACCATCGGCGAAAAATCCAGTTTTAGTGGAAGCTTAAATTTTTCGTTCGGCTTCGCGTTGAAGAAACACATTTCGGACAGCACTTTTCTAATGCACAGTAAAAAAAAAGCTCTGTTAATTACATTAATTAATTATTGTTTGGAAAAGCAAAAGAAAATACCATTATAATTTTAAAAAGACTATTGTCATAATTCAAATAATTATTGAATCAGATCATAAGCTGGGTTAAAATATCAATTTATGAATAATCTCAACCAACAAGCACTACGACTTTTGGTTTCAGAACTCGACAGCGTACCTTTTGGAATGGTTGAATTTAAAACGATTGTCATTGCCTTTTGGGAATCGAAGAGGGTTTCTTCCAACTGAATAACTGTTTTTTGTTTCCGAATGGTTTCTTTTAATGTATTTCAATCGGCACAAGTCGGTTGTTGATTAAACGAAATCGAGGTGGTTTTAGAAAGAACTGCTACAAAGAGAATATCTTACATCTATCATAATCACTATGCAATCTTACTTGGTATATAATAAATAAATTTCTATTAAATATCATAAATTAATCCGACTAAGAAATAGAAATTGATTAATAAATTCCAAAATAAAATGGAACCCTGTTTTTTTTAGTTTTAAATCACAGGGCAAAAGGTTGTAACATTTTGCTTGTTATGCCGACGAGCAGTCTTGTCGATTCTTAAACACAGTTGTCTTATTCATTGCATCTCGGCTATAGAACGTGTCAATATAAAACATGGCAAAGGACATCCTTTTTCTCTACAATTTCAAATTTCGTTACTGACTTGAAAATACTAAAGTATGACACAACGCTCTTCGTTTATTAAATCATTCGTGGCTGTGATTGATCGTTCTTGATCTACAAAGTGTCAAAACAGTATAGTCGTGTACAATATATTAGTTAAACTGGCAGTGACACCGACTTTTTTAACACTATCCGAGTGAATCATATTAACAGCCCTTTCAGTTTCACCCAAACTGTAAAACACAATTTTCGCTGATTTGGATTGCACTTCGCTGTGAATGTTAATGGCGTGGTTAGCTAAAAAAATGTAAAATGCGTCCCGTTTGCTAAAATATCGCGACACCTCACACTAACTACGTTGGGGTACGGGCTATGATTGGATAAGCGATCGAGAAAAAACTAAAGCGTGACGACTTTCAAAGCTCAGTCACCAAAAAAAGTTAAAAAGTGAAGACGACTACTATTGCGTCGCATATAAACAACGCCTTGATAGGCTGGGGATACCTAGAACGCTCATAAAAGAGGTCTTATTATTTTTTTAATTACATTGGTCCATATTCAGAACATAAAGTGTACTTGGATTACCTGGCGTGATGCTCTGGGTGTGATTCTATGAAATTACAATAAACAGTGCGAGGTTTCTCTATTTAGCTAGATAATTAAAGACTTTAAAGATTTTTTGGAATAACGAAGATTTCGAGTGCTTAGTAAATAGCTTAAATACGCTGATACTATCATAAAACTGAAAAATAGGGCTTTAGCACTCTAATTGATACTAGCGAAGACAGGATTGTAGCAAATGTTATCGTTGCATTGTCCGTCATGCCTAACGTCATCTCCGGGTTATTGGTCTCCATTTCTCGTTTGTCCGCAGTTGCACGTCTTACGATAACAGCAGTGCCTGATGTCATACATCGGCATTTTAAGATTTACAGCAAGACTTTCTGAAAATAACATTATTACGACAGCTGTGTTCGAGAATCGACAATACAAAAGGCATCTTATCTTAATTTGTCTATAAAAAATTTGCCACACAGCAATGAAAAGACAACGCAACACAGTTGTACCCGTTTGACCTTGTATTCAGTGCGATGGCACGTTTTCCTGAATGCACGCAGAGAGTGGTTGCATAGATAATCTATGCATGGCGCACTCACACGGCAACAGAATAAAAGGCACAAAACGTGTGCTTGTGTGGGCAGCATTTAAGTGGAAATGAATATCACAACGGTCCTGTCGACACTTCTCCAGAGCAAGTGTTATTGATTTTTATTTGTTTATTTCGCGTTAATATCATACATATATCCAATTAATAGTTTCGGGTACAATGTTCCGAACGGATATTCATCTAGTCAATGTTAAGCCAGAGGAAATCGTCACAATTCCGCTTCATATGCAACACCCAGTAATGGTATATGCGTTTTTGTGATCTTTTAAATAATTCATAACTGCAGTTCGCCACATGGGACAACATCAATCACACCAACTTTAAATGCTCGAACAATCAACAATTCTGTCTTTCATGTAAGTCTTATTTGAATTTTCCGATTCGATTAATAATGTATTGTAGTTGATGAAACAATCTTAATTTATAAAACAGTGGGATCCAAAGCAGAGGAATTAGTCTTTAGCAATGCCAATGAAATTGTCGGAGCTAGTAAAATCACACACGTGAATGTTGCCGAAAAAGGTCGGTTTTAGGCATCTATAAGATATTTTTATGCTCGCGTTTTATCAATTTGCTTTCTCAGGTAAAATGCCACGAATTACGGCGACAAATGACCAGTTTATTTCCTTAGTGGCTCTATGCCCGTGATGAAATGGATCAAAGAATCTATTTCGATAATAAGCTAGACTGCTCAGCTGATTCGATCTCTCCATGCTACAAATACTTGCCAGGTGAGTTCAGCGCTGTATTCAATGATGACGAGTGTTCACTTACCATTGGTTTAAAATTCATCCAATACTAGCAAAAGCTGTCCTTAAAGGAACCATTCGGAAACAACATACAGTTATTAAGTTAGAAGAAACCCTCTTCGATTCCCAAAAGTCAATGACAATCGTTTTAAATTCAACCATTCCAAAAGGTACGCTGTCGAGTTCTGAAACCAAAAGTCGTAGTGCTTGTTGGTTGAGTTTATTCATAAATTCATATTTTAACCCAGCTTATGATCTGATTCAATAATTATTTGAATTATGACAATAGTCTTTTAAAAATTATAATGGTTTTTCCTTTGCTTTTCCAAACAATAATTAATTAATGTAATTAATAGAGCTTTTTTACTGTGCATAAAAAAAGTGCTGTCCGATGTGCAAGACTGAAATGTGCTTCTTCAACGCGAAGCCGAACGAAAAATTCAAGCTTCCACTAAAACTGGATTTTTCGCCGATGGTAAAAACCCGTTTTATCATTTGACATGTTTCTAGATCGCTACCTTGAACGGAATAAGTTTCCATGACTTGGATTGCCCGAACATGCGTAGCATCTGTCTTATAAAGCGTACGTTTTAAAGAACGCCACTTACTTTTCAAGGGGCGTTTGTAGGACATTTATTTTGTTCCCTCTAGATGATGAAGCCATTTATATTCATGGGACAGTGACATCCAATATAAAGGAAATGGTTTTTTCCAGTTTGGGTGGGACTGAAACTGTTGTTAATATCACCCAGAGATATGGTATGTTTAATGCAACTAGGAGATATTTATTTCGCTCGAAGTGTATTTTTGTGCTTTTTGTAGTTGAAAGTCAACCAATGACTGCAACAAATAACGTTATTTACGAAAAGCGCTACGTCATACGTGAGCACTTTCACGTAAGTTGATCCATGTTTTGCATTGTATAAAAATGGGACGAATTGTATTCGTTTTTCCCTTAAGACACTTTATACAAACGATGGAATGGATCAAAGGATTTACTTTGAAAATCATGTTGACTGCACATCTCAATCAATCTCTCCATGTTAAAAATACTTGCCCGGTGAGTTCATTAATACATTAGTATTTGAAAAGTGCTTTCATTCACAATGTGTTTCTTTTGTGTCCACAATTAGTGAAAGTCACTCTCAAAGGAACCATTAAAACACCAGAAGCCGTCATTGAATTGATAGATTCCCTTTACGATCCGCAACAGTCAATGACCCTCGTTTTCAATTCAACACCTCCAGAACGTTCGTTTTAAAAGCAGTTTCATTTTTCTATTAATTTTAATTCTCAACGTAAATTGTTATTTGAAGCAAGTTTTTTAAAAAAAAGTTCATTGCTCAGATTTAACCAATCTGTTTGCAAATTCTAATTGTGTTTGCGTTGCCTTTATTTATTAAAGCATTTATTATCAAGCCTTTTTGACTGTTGATTAGAAAACTGTGGTCCGATATGCAAAGCAAACATTTGTTACCACTACGTCAAGCCGAACGAAACATTTGAAATTCCGCTCAAATTAAATTTCTCGCCGATCGTAAATCTATTTTGGTACCATTCATGTTTGTAGGTCGTCAAGAAAGACAGTTTTTATTTTTATGATTTAAAATGCATTTCAAAGCGTAAGTTTCTAAGTACTTATTGGTCGTAAATATGTCGTAAATGTGTACGTTTTCACATTGTTTTAGCTGACTACGCCATTTTCATTCACGGCAAAGTGCAATCCAAATCGGCGAAAATGGTGTTTTACAGTTTGGGTGAAACTGAAACGACTGTTAATATAATTCACTCGGATGGTGTTGAAGAAGGTGGTTTCACTGCAAGTTAAAACAATATTTTGTACATGACTTTAATGTTTTGACAGTTTGTAGATCAAGAACAATCAATCACAGCCACGAATGATTTAATAAACGAAGAGCGTTATGTCATACCTGCGCATTTTCAAGTTCGTAACGACATTTTGAAATAGCATAGATAAAGGATGTCTTATGCTTTTTATTTTATATTTAGACGCTCTATAGCCGAGATGGAATGAATAAGACAACTGTGTTTGAGAATCGACAAGACTGCTCGTCGGCATCAAAATCACCGTGCTACAAATTTTTGCCCTGTGAGTTAAACATTGGATACACAGGCTTTGTGGGTTCGAGTGTATTTTCATGTTTAATTAAAAATCAAAATCAGTTTACTGATTTTTATAGAAAAGGATAAACATGTAAGATAAATAAATGATGTATAACACCAGGACGGTGTGAATGCACCTAGTCAGTTATTATGTACATTTATTTCGAACGACATCGAATAATGTTTGACATTCAGCGATACATTTTGCCGCAAAGATCGCTGAATTTGATTGTTTATTAATTTTTTATCACTTAGCAGCTTATTATTGTCTTATTAAATTAATTAATAATTTGATAAAAAAAGGAAATTGAACTTAAAAGATTGTGTGCAGAATTTTAGATTTCGAGTAATTCATTGACTTTTCGTCTTTGTTATTAGTCACCGCTACACTGAAAGGGATTCCGAAACAGGAATTAACGATGATCTCGATTACGGACACAAATTCATTTCCCCAACCATCAATGGTCCTCCTTCTGAAGTTAACCAATATAAACCCTTGACTTCTTAACCTATAATTTACGCATTATCTTTGGTGGCGGTGGTTTATGTTATTGTCTTTCATTCATTCAAGAAAAATAAGAGCAACATCATAATATTTGCATTTTTATTTTTTATTCAAATTAAGCAATGCTTTTAAGTAGGATAGTTTGCATGTAAATCTTTAACTTTAATTTAATTCCGGTTTTGCAAAATGTCTTTATGCCTGATCATAAGATTGTACCCAAAAACCTGGATAAGTTTAAACCGAATGATCAATAAGTTTTAGCTTAAAGCAGCAATTATATTCATCTAATCGTATATATCTTCGACTACGCGTGCATAGTTTCAGAAATTTTCTTGAACTCACGCAGACTTCTTGAACCATCTCATGTTCTAGTGACTTACCAATGTTCTCCTTCAAAAGGGCCCATAATTACACGCCATTTCACGAGTCATATTATCATCGCTACTTGTGCATCAGATTAACCACCCGTTATAATTATTTGTATAATAGATAAGTAAATCTGGATTGATTGATAGACACACAATAGTAGCTCAATGCTGGCTGCAGATATCCACGCAAACCATATATGGTATGCCAATATTAGAAGACACAAAGGTGGGAATAATTAAACCAGTGCCAGCGATACTTAAAACCACTAAGCCTTTTTTATGGCATACGCGTCTTAAAATGATTACGAATTCGAACGCAAACTAAAGAATAATCAATATTGTTCCCTTGATTTAATTATACAAATTCACAACGTTTAGTCGGCGATCGCGCGTTCATGGGCGGAAATTGGTCCGCGTTTGTTAAAACAAAAGGTCACTACAGCCCTCCCCGTTAGACTCTTCGACGTTTTCGGGATATCCTCAGGAGCGATCGGCTGAAAATATCGTGTTTTCATGTAGGAACGACACAGTTCTGAATGGGCGGCAGAAGATAGCGGTCAGGAATTGTGACTGCGTTCATGGCTCGATAGTCGCCACAACGACGCCAATCCATGAGTGTGGTCTTCTTAACCATGTAGAGCGGGAATGACCACTTGCTGTCGGACGGGCGTGCGATTCCAAACTCCATTATTCGTTTTAATTCCTCTTGTGTAATGTATCGCTTTACTGGGAATTGACGGCGATAACGCTAAAATGTAGCGGATCTGGTAGTCTTTTTATGGTGAACTATGTCGTATGGTGGCTTTTGTCGGATTCCGTTGTAAGATTTTGAAATCAGGGAAATTGATTTGGAAGGATCTTATTGGAAGAGAGTACAGGAATTTAAGTGAGATGGCGGAAGTGTATCCAAAAGTGAAATGGAAGTTTTTACCTAAGATTGCATGACGGACATCAGTCATGATAAATGTGAAAGGGAAAATGCGCCCCAGTCCGAGGCCGATTCGAAGCGCGCGTTGCCGTAAGTTTGAACATTACTTCGATTGCCAGCCTAGAGGACGAAATCGGTGTCAAAGTGTAACTCGCCAATCATTTAGGGTTGAGTGACACCCATGTCAAAGCGGTGTGTCCCGTTTTCGGCCTGTTTAAGTAACCAAGGATCACGCTCAAATGTAGCGGATCTGGTAGTCTTTTTATGTTAGTTTATGTCGTGTGGTCGCTTCTGTGGGATTCGGTTGAAGTTTTGGGAAATCGGGAAATTGATCAAGAACGACCATATTGGGATAGGGGACAACAATATGGGTGAGGTGGCGGATCGAGGTTGTTTATGTGTATCCATAGACTTTCGCTGCCGTTGATTTGTTTTTCGTCGGACGTTTACAGATAAGTCTAAAGTGAAATGGAAGTTGTCATCTAAGATTGCATGACTGACATCAGCCACGATAAATGTGAAAGGCAAAATGCGAACCAATCCGATGCCAATTTGAAGCGCGCGTTGCCGTAAATTTCAATATTACTTGGGGACGAAATCGGAGTCAAGGTGTAACTCGCCAATCAAAGAGGCCTGTCTAAGTGACCAATGATTACAGTGGCGTTTTCGGTAGGGCGGACAAGATAAACGGTGTTCGGTAGGAACCAAATAACTGAGTCTTTGCCAGTTAATTGGCTTTGGAATTGATTTTGTTCTGAGCCTCACTGAATTGCAAGCTGCATCTGTGACCAGTGTCATCACTTTAATCACTTAAATTGATTACATCGAAACTGATGTTCGTCCATAGATCCATCCAACTTGCCTTAACATTGATTCAAACGCAAATACATTATTTCTTTATAGATGACACTGGTTCGCGCATAAATCAGGTTATAGCTACTAAAAACGTTTGAATTTAAAGAAATTAATAAATTGACATCGCAGAATACGAAAACTGACTTTTGTCCAAACAAATAAGCAACATCAGTTAAATGTGAATCTAACTGTGTCGAAAACCGAAAGCTAGATGGTCCGAAAAAAGACATATAAACCGTCTATTAAGCATGCATGGGACATTTAATTTCTGTATAAATCGAATAAACTATTTGTTTGAATGTCTTCGGCTTCCTTATTGTCGCAATAAGATGAACTGTGTTCATGAACGTCGTGAAACTTGGTCACACAAGTCTGAGCAAATAGTTAATTGTTCTAATAAAACATATTTCCAAATAAGGGTTATTTGACACAATCGGGTGATTGGTAACAGTTTTTTTTCTGTTATGTTTTTCCTGTCAGGAATCCTGCAACTGCTACCCAGATAAACTGTTTTTACTAGAATTAATGACGGCATGTCCAAAACAGGCCTTCTTCTGCCGATTTGACGTTCTCCGTAAGTTTATTTATTTATTTTAGTTATTAGCTATTAAGAACGCAAAGATATTAAACTCTCTTTCTTTCAGTATTATAAATTTTTAAAAACATTTTGCTCTTCATTGCTTTAGTAAATTTCTTTGCCTGTCAATTTCTTTAAATTGTTATTTTAAATCAAAAAGGGTAATAATACAGTTCCCGTAAACAGCATCCTTTTGATTTTATTTCAATCCAATGAACAAATATTAGTTGGACAGACAGCTGAACTTGGTTATAGAGATACTGTGTGCCCTAAATATCATAACGAATGACATCATAAACAGCCAAACTTTTTTAGCGACAATTTCGCTTACTTACTTTATTAAATTAGTCTCGCATATTGTTTAATTAAAATATTCTATCCTCAAAATTTCTAATCTTGAGAGAAAAATAACAATTAATGTCATCAAACCCTAGTGAACAACGACTTGGATTTGACCTTGTTACTTTAAGTTGAAGCATCTCATAATGTCGAAGGGTTAAAAATAGAAAGGATAATTGATGATAAATGATTTTTTCCGTTAATAATTGGATATTAATAAGTTGAGACAACACTTCGTTTATTTTGAAAAATAATCGTTACGCCTCTGAAGCAGCCCTCCTTTCAAACTTGTATCAAGGATACAGATTATTAAACGGAATAAATGTTAAGATTCCCGACGTTGCAAAGCAGCAACAAAATAACACGTTGAAGAAGACGCAGTCTATGAATAAAGGAAATTCAACCATAATCTAGTAAATTAATAGTAGTGAGCTTTCTTATATTTATAACAGAAAGAATTATGTTGCAGTGTAAATGTAGACGGATTTGTTTATGTAATGATGCGATGGGGGAAAATACATCCATGGTGAACCAGACTATTAAATAAACATGCAGAGATTGGCCAAGCAGACGATGGGCCAAACGATGGAACAGGCGTGATAGACCACAACGAAGACGCAGTTGAAGAGGAAGACGAAGTCACTCGTAGACGTGGAGAAAAACAACGAAAACGCCTTTTGAGTAAAGAAAGTAGACGAAGACAAGCGTTTCTTAGAGAAGGACAAAGAAGACGCGCTTTGCGTGATGAAGGACAAAGAAAAAAAGGCTTTGCGTTGAAGAGGAAGAAGAATGTAATGTACTGAATTAATAAAAGTAAGCTTACTTATATTTATAATTTAAAAAAATGCGTTGCATTGTAAAAGAAGACGGATTGTGTTGTTTGATGTCGTGATGATAGAAAATACATTCATGGCGACCCACATTATTGAAAAAGCATGCAGAGATTTTCCAGGCTGTTATTGAGAATGTAACAAAAATATGACGAACAAGAAGTCAACATATCTTCGTCGGTTCTTTGAGTTTTGGACGTTTTCTGGCATTTAACAGGATTTCCCTTTTTTCTTATGTTCCAATATGTTGATCTTAATTGTTTTGACCTTGATGCGAAGTATATAGTAACAGAATCTCCTTTTGAGAAACCTTTGTAGTGACCTTAAATAGTGTGTTTATTTATTCAAGACGCTTGACATCCATTGGACCTGCAACCTATTGGCCAACTCACACCACACCGGATTCCGTGACCTTAACGTTGACAAATAAAGACAACATCCACGACACTTTGCCGGCCACCACTTTTTACCACGACACGCCCTACGTGTGTCCAGACAGGACTCGACTGCAGCGGGCGCTAAGCATCGCGCCTTGTCAGCGTTTTCGGCCCAGGTCGGGTCCTCACTATTGTTTGAATAATAAACAATATCATTCATTCCCGACCTTCGTGTTTGGCCATCGTGCCATTCTGATTATTGGACCACTAAGTCTCTCGAATAACTATATCTTTGTTGATGTCGGTCGTAAGACTTGCTAAGACGCTTGGCGATTGAAGTTGTCGCTCGTATTAATCAGTCCGTACGCACTAATAAGGAAATGATGAGGGGAGCTTAGAAACTTTCCAACTGCTCCGGCATCAACTGCCTTAGTTATATCAATCTTGATTATACTTTATAGGAAGACGGGAAGCTGTGACCTAACAAACAAACACACATTGGCGCCTCAGAGTTTTAGGTCATACCAACAGAGCTGGAGAAATTCTCGTTCATTAAATTATGAACGTCTTCTCGATCCAGAGGGCGTTTGAATCTTTGGTTGGATAAGGCTGAAATACGTTGGCACTTTGTTTTAATACATAAACATTGAATAACGTTTTTCAAATTGTTTACTTTGACAATCGGGAAGTACAGATGAATCGCTCATTTAATCTTTAGCAGTAAAGTTAATACCGAAAAGGGATCTTTATCTCAAATAAATGGACTCGATTGCTTTTCGGTGTTTGCTAATTGTAGGAACCTTGCTCACGTAGTATGCAAGATCTTATTCAGTAAATTAAGCAGAATATGAACTTTCTTTTAGCGGATGTTACCAATAACACTATAACCATTCAAGCTGAACGTTAAACAGGTAAAACACGGACGTTGCGTTTGCTATCGATTTAAATAAATGCCGATCAAATGAGCCTACCTAAAGTTACAGAATTACGGCGCAAGTAAGTTGTAGGAATTTTACCGCGTGTGCTTTTAATGAATCTCTTATACCGACTGGCATGATCGGCTCTCTGATAACGATATAAAACGCCGCTAGGCTTCTCGCCGTCACCTTGTCAATGTTTGCGCTGCCGGTGCGAAGGCAACCTTAACACGTAAGCAGCAACGATCAAATTCGGCATAGAACGCCGGGGCTCGCAGCCCATCAATACAGTTCGCCGTTTGAGATAGAACTGGACAGTCATCGGCGCTGATTTTGTCTCCAATGGAAGCGAATCGGCGGTCATAGTTCGAGGAATTATGTTCGGCCCGATGGGTGAGTTGCTTGCATTATCGTTCTGTCGATGAGGGACCCATGTTGGATCCTCAAGTCAGGCCCTCTCGGGTTGCTTTGAGGACGCCACTTGTAAACATATCCCCGAGAAACTCAAGGCAACCCCCCATGTATCAAGTTCGTCCTCTTGCAGAAGATTGGCGCCACAAATAAAATGTACCAATCATTTCGCTTCCAGTTATTTTAATTCAACCATCGGCTTTGAGTCTCCATCCAAGAGATTATAGTGACCTTAACGCATCCGAACGGACACGAACCGAAATCCGCCCGCGAACGCACGATCGCCGACGTTACGTTGTGCATTTTTTTTATTAAATAAAGAAAACAATCTTGATTATACTTCATGGTTTTAAGGTTTTCCTTGAACTTCGAATAACAAAATTAGCGAGCATAATTGTTTTCGGATTTTCTTCTGATGAGCGCCCGCATTGACCGATCTTCCGACGTATTTGCCGCCTCTATTAAAATTCTACCTCCGTAGAAAAGCGATATGGATGCATGGGTGTCGGTCGTGGAATCTATATTTGCGGCGAAAGCAATTGACGCTGAGAAAACTAAATTTCATTACGAAGTTGCGTCTCTCTCTTGTTGCCCTTTTACGTCACATCTTCGTTGCAACACCGGTAGACAGCCCGTACACTGTTATAAAGACACCTCTTATTCAGCAGTTTCCAAAAAAAGGACACAGTGCTTCAAAGCTCTCTTTAATGTCGAGGAATTGGTTAAATAGAGACCTTTGAAAAGGCTGAAACGTCTTGAAGCCTTATTGGTGCATCAAGACGTCAGCGAATGTTTCATTCGTTACCCGTTCACCCAAAAGCTGCCACCTTGCGTAAGAGCTTCCTTGGTTATTATTCCACCAACGCTGGCGTTGATCGAGTAAGGCGAGTACGCCCACCAAATTTTCGCTGCTCGCTCTGGTCACCTATCAGTCGCCGCTGTAAATAGACCCCCCAAAATCTCACTTACGATGTGACTTTAGGCACCAGATGCATAATTTGCTGGAGAACAAGTACCGCTCGCAGCTTTGAAAAAGGTCACCGATGGCCGCAAACGCAAGCCGATTTTCTATCCCAGTTGGACCTGCAATTCCGTCATATCCGCGACACAGATAATGAAGCTGCCGACGCCCTTTCGCGCATCGAGTTTAACAGTCTGCAGCTGGCATATGGTATCGACTCCGAGCAGATGATTTACGCCCAGCTACATGAGTGTATTCAAATTCGGCCCGACGACGCAGCCCTTGTGAACTTTACTCTCCCGTGATCTCAGCTTTCTCTGCTCTGCGACAACACCATAGCTTCCCCTCGCCCGCTAGTTCCGCAATGCATGCGGCGCCAAGTTATTTAAATTGTTCAGAGTGTGAAATTTAATGAAATGTCCAATTTAAAAATACTATAAAAAAATTGTATCTACTCGATTACACAAAAATTTACGTTTGTGCTCAGCATAAATTTAAATGCGATGTAAACTATTTTTTTGGAAATCGGATGGCAAAAATACATTCATTTTATAACGCTGCATTTGTTTGTTGTAATTTATGATGTTCGGCGGCCATTTTTTCGAAATAGAGAGCGAGGAGGAGGAGAAGGGGAGGAGGCGAGTAGGAGGAATAGGCTTGGTCGAGGTCTGATGATGATGGCTCCTTTTTGTCGTCTACGAGGCTGGGCACATAAAATAAAGGAGTCTTGTAAAAGCACATCCCTACTGATTGTTCTGTATGCCCCCTTATTACTTGCTTTAGGGCCCAAAGGTCTTTCATGTAAGAAACTTTTCACAATTTTTCGTTTCCATTTAGCCGGTTTCATCAGAAATTATGCAACTGTTAAAACACATTTTAATGTTTGCGTTGGATCACTTATTGGATACGCGGAATTCGACATATTGATTTTAAACAATAACATTTGGCCTGGAAGGATCCAATTAACAGTGCTACATTCTTTGTAAATTCGTTTTAATTTAGCAAAATTTAATCTCTGTGATGCGTTCAAATTGACTTGATTTAATCTAATCAGTCCTATTTGATGACTGATGAGGTAGTCAAATCAAACAGACTGCGCTAAAATCGAATGTTGACGCGTGCCGGAACATTTAACCGCTTCATAAATGCCATACATTTAAAGGCTCCGGCTTTAGTGGGGTAAAGCGAGGTTTTTACTAGGAATAAAACGTTGGTTATCGAGACCTGTCCATCGTTATTCGTTTTACAAATTCGCGTCATTGAATTCGGTTTTGACATTTTATTCCAGCATTTGTGACATAATATTATCATGGAAGCCGCGAATCTTCAAACGATGTTTAATTGCAGTCGCCCAAATCCCTGAAAACTATGAAAAAAGAAGGCTCTGCATAAATTAAAGAACTTACGGCCGTTCTTTCCTCTGTAGACGTGACTCTTCAACACAGCAGAATACGAAACTTCTTTAACATGTGAGTATGATAAGCAGCAAATCGGGATGTTGTCCTTTCTCGGAATCGTATATTTTATAATGTTACGTCTTGGACGAAAAACAAGAGACTGAATCCTTTTTGCAATACCTTTTTTCTGCTGTAAGTCCTCAACAAATAACACGCATACTCCTCTTTCCCCTTCTCGTGATCAACAACAAACTCACTGTCTAAAATTCCTCCAACGCATATCTCATGTTTTGTTCTTAAATATCACATGAATTGTAAATCCCAAACATCCGATCGTGAAAGTCAAATTCTTCGCGAGCAGTTTCTGATCGAAAAAAAACACTGAACCCGAATTTTCTTAGCCGTCCCCAATATCCATTCGAACGACCGCGAATCACGTGCGTTAATGAGTCATGTCTGTTCAGTAAAACAACACGACAAAAAAGAATACCTAATGTTCGGACTATATGACGGTTTTGTGGATTGCAATTGACAAATTAAATATGCTGTTAATTAAATAATTCGAAAACAATTTTTTTCGAAAGTTATACCATTATTAGTATTTCCTTTTATTTTTTCAAACATATGGGTTTAAGTAAAGTAAACGCGATCATTAAAAATCTCCAGATGATCAATATTCAATCGAATGAAGATAATCCAAGCATCTCCGGCACAATGATAGTTAAGAACGATAAGCGCTATGAAATCTTGGTTAATTGCGGATATTACGATTTATCCATCATGTCATAAATATAGATTCTATCCAAATTTAATGGAAGCGAATTAACATTTAGCCGCACGCTGTTAACTTTCCCATTTCGTTGTTGGGGACATCGACTTCGACTTTGAATGAGAAATATAACAAACCGTATTACTATTGATGCAGTAGTATGTATTTAGTGATCCTTTGAGTAATTTTTAATGTAATGTTACATTGATTCTTGTTCAATCTGCCGAGGCAGATTTTTTTAGTTTGCTTCGTTGTATGCATCGCAAAAAGATGGATAAATGAATTGCGTGAGCATTAAAATAAAACGTTTACTTTTGGAATATGGACGTGTCTACTATTCGATATCTTACGGTCCTATGCAGTGTTTTTAAATTAAAAAAGAGCAGCCATGTTTAATGTGCATTCGTGCATGATAAATAAATATTATGATTGGGAAATACCATGAGTAACTATAAACACAATGTGAATACAAATGTTAACACTCAATTTTCAGTAACTCAATTACGAAGTTCGCTCAATAATGTGTTATAATCACAGTTATTTGAGCTACAAGGGAGCTAAAATACAATATAACGGGTTGAATAGAATACTACAAAGCAATTTGAAACGTGTACTGTAAAAAAGAGTAGGTCTCAGCAGTAGTATAACTTAAATGCTGCCAACCAAACCTATCGACTCGTAAATCAATTCAAAATAATCCTCAAACTGACACAAGATAAAAATAAAATAAACTTATTGAGTAATTCCCAAAAAAGAAACACTTACGAATAAAAGTAATGTGATGTGGCTTATCCTTTGAAATATACGCTTTGAGGAATGGCTGTTCACTATAAATTAAAAAGTACCATCATTTTAAATATATATTTCCGTATTACCTTAGATATAAATAATATCTTATAATTAAAAAAACACAATCGACACACTTTTATTTTTTTACTGTGTTTCATCTATTAAACCGAAAATACTAGTCAAAAAGCATCCTAGACATCGGATCGTTTTTGAATTTCGTGTCATGTAGATAAATTCGTTTGGCATGCATGAAACGATTTGCCGGTAATCCATAATTTTCATGTGGTGTGTTTAACTTCTAATTGGTGCCAAAACTTCATAAAACGGCAGTCTCAATAAAAGTAAGGGCTACCCCATGACAGTTAAGTTTCGAATTGAAAAGAATAATTTATTAGTAACAATACTACTTCTCATTTCAAAGTAATCTAAAACGACCATTGGTAAGGGGGAACTTATCGTAACCGTTTAAAGCCGAGCTGAAACCTTAAAATGGTCGTTTGTGAATACGATTTCACTTTCAACCACGTTAAGAAGTAAGCGATTTGTCTGTAAACAGCAGGTTCTGCGGCACTATAAGCCAGTTTCGAAAAAGGTGTTGCGAATAATTGGCAAGTTTTAAATAATTGGAAAAATATACTTGTTACAGATTTTCCGTAAAGAAGGTGGGAGCTTTTCTGGATTATTCTTTGTAAACCGTTTTGGCTTTTATTTAATGTCACGTGCGATATATTTTAACGTGCAACAATCACAATTTTAATAATAATAAATTTCCAAAAATACTGTTTTTGAATTAATTTAATCCATTTATTAGCGTAAAAAGATCACCACGTCTGTTGTTACGCCCTTTTTGTAAACATTCTGTTGTCTCACTATCAAATCGATTCCTCACACTTCGCCCTCATTGGCCGACAGGCCTTAGTGCTCCTCCAACGTCACGCCTGTTAATAAACGACGATGTTCGGGTCAACTCTCTAGACGCCTTCGGAATCCCATTTTCTCGCTTTAATGTAGGTCCGCCGGTATCTTGATTAATGACAAAACCTTTGTACATGCTTATTGACTTAGAAAGTCGCAAAACAAAATCTTCTTGTGCCACTGACCGACAACTCTGCACTTAATAATAATTAAGCCATTTAAACTCTTATTATATATGTACCAAAGAATAATCTTCACAAAAATAGCGCGGTTATATTTTTAATTAACGTTTAATGCGCGTTGACAATGATTGATACTAGCCAGTAACGATGTTAACACCGGAACGATAACGATTCAAGAAATAACGTTTTGCCTTTTTGCTGTCTAAATCATTCAAAAGAATAATAATCCAAAGTGTCGATCGTTGGGCGAATTATTCAGAGTAATCGGTTGACCCCAATAATGGAGACATGGAACTTCGACTTTTAAAAAAAAAGAACGTTATATATATAGGCGACGAGAATAATCACCGAAATTTTTTGTAAGAAAAAAACGAGTCGGCGCTGTTTTAGAAGGCACGCATTTGTGTTTGCATGGACGGCTGCGAGCGAACTCTATTTCGAATACATAAACCCGTAGATTTCGGCTAAATATTAGAGTGTTTTAAGAATTAGGAAACCTATTGACGTAGTCTTCTTTTGAGGATTCGAGATGCCGCCGTCCAGACAATCAACATCGATGAATACGGCAGCTTCCCGTGTAAAGGGTTTTTTTTTAGCGTGGGGCCTTGTGACGGCCACAACCATTAAAAAAAACAGCTCACCAAATGCCGCAAACACTTTCTTGTTTACGCAAGTCCATCTGAGACCTTTCTAAAGTTCAAATCGCAAGTTATTTTGTAAAAAAGGCATTGATTAATCCATATGCTTCTCGCATTGATAATGAGGCCTAAATCGACCGACCGCATGAGAACAGCGGTTTTGTGCCAACAACCACTCATTCACACCAAGCCGAAGAATCGAGCTGGTTGTCTCAGCGCGGTTCGCAGTCGCTATCCTGCAAATCTATCACTTCCAGCTCTTGCTTCTTTTAATGGGGGTTTAATTCTCAACAAAGTTGATGATTTTAACCTTCTGCTAACAACTGCTTTATATAAACCTGTCGGCGTGGTCTGACTCCAAGAAACCTTTCTTCGGCATATCAATCTGGATAACATCTTTATGCCAGAGAATGCTGTATGCTTGAATCAAGACACAGTGCGCGGCGTTATATTCGACGGGTGTGGTGTAGCTTGTTGCATCAATCTCAGCTGGTCAAAATTTAACGAAAAGGTTTTCTGCAATGCAGCTGGTGTTATTGAATGTGTGGGGGTTATGTGCCATATTAAAAGGAATTCGAACGAATGATGGAGCTTGAAATTGCGTGTCCGTCTAACAGCTTAAGTCGAACAAAAGATCAAATGACTGCGTAAAGTTGAGGAAACCATGAAAGGAAGATAAGGTAAAATGATAACATATTTCTACAAGTGTACCGGTCTATTGTATTCATTGAAAAACGCTGAACAAAGTATTGCCGATAAATATTTCAACGCATCATTGGTTGCTCGTCTGCTGTGAATTTGAAACAAGAGTCAAAACGCAAAAACGATACCTTCTGTTAATTAAAAAGAAGTTAATAACAGAGAAAAAACATAATTTAGCAATTTTTTTTATTTCCAAGCGAACAAGAAAAAGCAACTGCAGGGGATTCCTACTAATTCGCGAAATACGTTAAATAACGCAAATTCTTATTAATTCAGTGGTTGCTATGTTTCAACCCTTAATAACATAAACTTTTTTTGCCAAACGACTCAATACAAAGATTGCTTGAATACGGTTGCCACACGTAAAAAGAATTCGGCCTCGGCTTAAATTTTACATCGTGACCGGTTCACTTATTGTGAGTTGCTAGTAGTATTAAAATTAGTTGAAAGAGAGAAACGAGTCTGCGCTGTTTGAAGCGGCATTTGTGTTTGCATGGACGGGTGCGAGCGAAGTCGATTTCGAACCCGTAGATTAAGGGAACCGACTGACAAAGAATATTGCAGCTTCGCCGTGTACATGCGTTCATTGAGTCATGGAAAATGGAGTTGCCCCTACAGTCCAGCGATTAGTATCTTCGCGTTGTTTATAATGATCATCGGTTCGAGACCCGGCTGAAGCCACTGCTGGTTGAACTACGGACGAAACCTACAAATATTCTCTCTCGGAACGTAATTTCATTTCTAACGCTATTTTATAATGAAAACAGTAACATAATTTAATTTAGAAAAACCGAGGAAAATATTGCATCACAAAAGCACAAATCTCTATCATTTATTGGGTTCATTAGATAAATAAGATAAATATTACCGGTAAAAAAATAAACATAAACTTAGTGAAACAAAAGAAGAAATTAATACTGAAATTTGAGAAAGATATAATTTTTTGAACAATTAACCCGGTCTATTGTTTTCATTAAAACCTACTGAACAAAGTATCGCCCATAAATATTTTAACGCATTATTGGTTGCCGGTCTGCTGTATACGTAATACTTCGCAAGCAGGAAAAAGGATGAGGAGAAGGAGGAGGAAACAGAAAGAAGAGGAGGAGGATGAGGGTAAAGGAGGAAGTGGAGGAAGATGAGAAGGAGGAAAAGAAGAAGGAGGAGGAAGAGGAGAAAAAGAAAAGTAAGAAGAAGAAGAAGAAGAAGAAGAAGAAGAAGAAAAAGAGGAGCAGTCGGAGAAAGAAGGGAAAGGAGGTGGAGGAGGAGGAGGAGGAGGAGAGGAGGAGGAGGAGGAGGAGGAGGAGGAGGAGGAGGAGGAGGAGGAGGGAGGAGGAGGAGGAGGAGGAGGAGGAGGAGGAGGAGGAGGAGGAGGAGGAGAAAGGAGGAGGAGGAGGAGGCAGGAGGCGGAGGACGAGGAGGAAGAGGGGGAGGAGAGAGAAGGACAAATAGGTTGAAAAGGAGGGGCGTAAAAAGATTTTAAAGGAGTAACATAATGCATTTTTTGCAAGACTTTCATCGAATTCACAAACACAATATTGGTTGTTAATGTGTTCAACAAGGCACATCGGTTTATCCCTTATGTGAAAACATTTTCACGTGATCCACCAGGGATTTATTCGACGTCATTGTGTGATTGTGGCGCTACGATGAAATTAGATTAAGTTGTGCTTGTTACGAAGGGTATCATGAATATGTCATTATACGCCATTTCTATAGGTACTGAGTCACTTTATCTTTTCAAAGAATCTTGCATTCATCGCAATATTAAAGTTAGGCACAATTCAGTGAAGCATACGAGATTGCGCGTTTTCGTGAAATCAAAGTTGCGGGTGAGGGCTGAGCGCCTATAAGGATTGATTCATTTTACATGTCTTATATATTTTCGATCAACGACTTCGTTTTGCATTATCATGACCCCTTCTTTTTTTTTTAGACAACGCAAATCAGACGGGATTAAAAACGTGTAGTCGTTAGCGATTTTAATAAAATCAAATCTTTGCATTACCTTGGTTCGCATGCTGTTTTATATGTTATCCCCGCTGCGTTAAATACACCAGAAACCATTGACCAGGGATCATGAATTTGTGTGTACTCTTCGCATGGAAAGTGAATATTAATAAACATTGTAGTGGCTTTATTGAGGTTACGAGGACCAAAACTTTCAGCATTAAATAAAGGCGGGATATCGAATATTAGATGCGAAAATTGTCTAGTAGTACCTGTTAAACCTGGTCTGGTGAGACTAAAAATCGGGACAAATAGGAAATGACCGAATTGCGATATGCCGCCGTTCTTGGTGGAATTGACCGGTATGGACGGCGCATTGGTCGAAGAGATTAACATTCCGATAAACTGGAATCGAGAGGATTAATGAGCAGTTATTGAAGTGGTGTTCAACGATGATTTCTTTGATAGAGAGTATAGGTAGACCGCTAAAAAACGAGATTATTTTAAAAAGTCGATGAAGGGTTACAAAGTCAGAGCATTTAAGGCCCGGGAAAATGACTGTGGAACAATATACAATCAGGGGAATTATACAGGCATGCACGAAGGTTTTTATATGGCTCGAGCTCAAACCAAGTCTCCTGAATCGGCGAACAATAAAGCAAAGACGGCGGCTTTTATCAATGACAACATCGACATGATCACTTCACGATAACCGACTGTTAAAAATCACCCCGAGATGCTTCGATTTTGGGCTCGAAGCGAAGTTATGTAGTGAAGAAATTTCGGGGGTGTCGGCAGCGGCTGTCAGGGAAAATGTGATATGGATGCATTTTGATGCATTCAGCAAAAGATCATTCTTGGAAGACCACTCAAGTACCTCAGTGACTGCCTGCCCGAGCTGTTGAGAATCGCCTTTCGTCTTGCATGGATGGCATAAAGTCGGGTCATCCGCGTATTTTATTAGTGTCACGTCGTTGGGGGACCGAAGGCTGCACGTGTAATAGTTGAAGAGGAAGAGAGATAGCACTGCGCCTTGTAGTACACCGCAGTTATTTGGCAAAGACGTGGAGGCTTTATTTCCCACTCTGACGTGTTGACGTCGATTAGAAAAATAGCTTTGAAGCCAATTAATCAACCATCCTTCGACGCCATCTTCACCTAGTTGAGAAAGGATGCGGGAGCGTGAGATAGTGTTGAAAGCAGAGGAGAAGTCCAAGAACACCCCTTTGACGGCTTTCGCTCCGGCATCAAGTGAAGAGTTGAGTGTGTGCGATAACGTAGCCACGGCGTCCAGAGTGCTTCGATTTGATTTATAAGCAAACTGAAGAGGGTCATCTGCAGCTTTGAGCGTGTATCGAGTTTAAAGAGGAGGTGCTTCTCAATCAATTTTTACCACACGGATGAGTTTGCGATAGGTCTGTACTTCACAGGTCCGGCGGAACCATTGGTCGGTTTCGGAATCGGTGTTATAGCGACATTTCTCCATTCCGAAGGAAGGAACATTCCCCTAACGAATGATTCACAAGCTGGATCACAATTGGAGAAATCTCGCGGTGACAGATTTTAAGAATCGCGGGGGCAGGAAAGCGCTGGGATTAAGAGATCTAACCAGAGGAACCGCGGAATGGTCAGCGGATTTAAAGATAAAGCCATCGTTCAGAGCATCAAGGTCTAGAGCACAACTTAGTGGATATGGGCGGCGGGTTCCTGTAAATCTGTTAAGATTTTTCCAGAAGTCACCGGGTTTTTATGTTCTAAAAAGCTCATCTTCAAATAATTTTTTAAGGCGATTTACGTCAGCTTTGTTATGTATCGAAATTGGTGTAATTTCTCGATACCTCCTCTGTCGACAAATTCGTTCCTTTTTTTCGCCTCAGTCGTTTCAGAAATAGAGAAGATATACACGGAGAGTGAGGGATAGTTTCGTCAGTGGACAATGCGTATCGGAGATAACTATTGATATTGTCGATCTCTTTATTGAAGTCGGAATCCTCGAAAACTTTGAAATCGGTTGTGGAAACGGCATCTCTTAAATTGCACTGGTTTTGGAGGCAGTGAGAGCGGATACAAAATTTTTGTTAGGTTTGGGACAATATTGATTGTTTTTTTTATCCTTGCCATATTTTTCCGGTAGACCAACAACGATGCAGTGGTCCGAGTTGGCTAAAGGTTCACGTTTTCGACATGCTTACAGAGAAGAATCGGACACAAATTTGTGGTCAAGAAGATTTCCTTCGCGTGTTGGAAAATTGACTTTAGTATTTATACCAAGTGTAAAAAGAAGGCTAATAGGCGCAGAATTGAAATCACCACACAGTAAAATGAAAGAATCATCCATAATTGAAGAAATAAAAGGTATAAGCGAATAATAGAACTTAGATATGTCTGTTCTGGTAGAAGATGGGGGATATACAAGTTAACGACTGTCACAGACTTGCAGTTTTGAAGAGACCTTGGATGGCACATAACCCCAACACATTCAATAGCACTAGCGGCATAGCAGAAAACTTTTTTGTTCGATTTTGACCAGCTGAGATTGATGCAACTCGCGACACCACCACCCTGTGATTTAACGCCGACCACTCAATCTTGACGAAAGCATTAAAAATTCTCTGGCATAAATATATGATCCAGATCGATGTCCCGAAGAAAGGTTTCTTGTAGACAGACCACGCCGACAGGTTAAAACAGAGCAGTTGTTAGCAGAGAGTGAAAATCCTCAACTTTGTTGAAAATTGAACGCACATTAAAGGACGCGAGAGCTGGAAGTGATGTATTCGCGGGATAGCGACTGCGAACAGCATTAAGCCAACCAGCTCGATGCTGCCGCTTGGTCTGAGTGAGTGGTAGTTGCGGGAGTGCAGTAGTTGTAGGCACAAAACCGCTGTTCTCATGCGGTCGGTCGATTAAGGCCTCATTATGAATGTGATAAGCATTTGGATTAATCAATGTCTTTTTATAAAATAACCTGTTAGACAGCGATTTGTTCTTTAGAAGGGACTCAGATAGACTTGCGTAAACAATTAAGTGTTTGCGGTATTCAGTGAGCTGTTTTTGCGAGTACTGTCGTTTGATCAAGGGTAAATCCATGAAATTGGTGAGTTCAAACCGAGGAATTTTTTTGTTGCTAAATGTAGTAAAAAGATCGATTAAGATGTTTTGACAGAACAGTTTTCTATACTAAAGCAAAATAATTTTTTTTTGATGATAACGGCCGTCAACGGCCCCGCACCAAAAAAAGTTATTTGAACATCACCACAAATAAAAATAACCGACAGTAACAAAGTGACAGCTTATAAGTAAATTAGAAAGCATACAGTTAAGCTACAGTTCCCTTTTGAACAAAGGCGTGTGGCGATGGAGAGGAAACTTGAAGAATCTGACCAAAATATTTCTTTTGCTGATGGAACTCGAGAAAACATTTGTCTTTGTTATTCTACGCAACTTAAGCTACGAAATACCACTGAGAAACCTATCACCAATGCTAAACCGGATTCACACTACAAGACTAGCGCCATGTCTTCGAAGTTCGTCTAAATAATTCGTATAAACTTCATATCGTGAGGTGCCCAATTCCTTGGCGGACGGCATTTACTACCTCGAACAATGTATGACATCGCTATCTCTTGCGACCAACGAATAAGTCCGGTTCAAAACACACCATAACCAACATTAAATAGTTGCTTCATTTGGATCTTAAACTACAGTACTTACAAGTAGAACTTGTCTCATGCCGTTTAGAAGTTGTGAGCATCAGTAATTCAAATTGTGTTGCAATACGTCCTGTTACCGCTAAAAAATGACCATGTAGCAATGGAAGGTGTCTTTTTTTATTGCCACTGACGAGAATATGCTTTATCAGCTATTTAGGAAAGCGAAACAGGTGAAAACAGGGCAAATTATACAACAGAGTAAGAAGATTTGATCACAAATTACAGTCGAAAAGACATTATCAACATCCTTACCGTTATAAGGACCTGGTACAATGTTTACGACGACCCAATGTAGCCACTTCATTCATATCCTTTTAATCAAATGCATCTAGGCCGGATAGTATTTACCACGAATAAAGCGAAAAAAATTAGTTTACAAACTGCGTTTCACTAACACTTAAGGATATGCTTAAGTAATTAAGCATACTGATATATCAAATAGTCTCCTTTAAATGCTAACAAATTTAGAGTTTCATGGCGTTCTCAAATAGGGACACTATTAACCAAATATTTAGGTCGATATCTTCCGTGGTTGAATCTCAATTATACAGTCAGGTTCCCATGACAGTCATCTTATTGGAAGACAGCACCTAACGTGCCTTAAAGACAGCTCCTTAAGAAAGAAAGACGAATTATTTGCGATTTTCCCTGCTCGCTGCTCGTATAATCCTGTAATCTGCCTGCTGCTCGACTACTGGCGGAGTTGGTTTAGGGAAAATGCAGAAACCGACATTTGTCCATTGCCATGCCGGCCAATGGCCACATTGACTGTCGTTTAGCCAATTGGATGCCTTCGTTATACAATTGGATGCGCCCGCGGCGTAACTGGTTTTCGGGAAAACTCGATTAAATAGTTACCTGAACTACTCCTCGTTGTTTAACGGCTTTTAAATTAGCAATATCGTCGGTCCAATCGCTTCATAATATCGTGAGACTATTCTTCCCTTAACTTTCGTTCGCAATACATTCAGTTTTTTGTTGGTTGCAACTCAAATGTTGAACTTTAGGGTCGTAAATTTCCACTGGAGAGATCATCATACCCGGGAAAAAGATGCATCCGAAAGTTTTACTCATTGGACTTTCTGGTAGCCTTAATATTTGACCTAGTGAACCGGAACTAAAAAGCCAACTTCACCGTAAGTTAACTGTCAACGTATTTTCGAAAGAATAACTGAAAATCAAATTGCATTGTTGTTTGGATAACGTTTTTGTCCCCAACAAAATCTGTTATTGAATCAGGTCCCTTCATTATACCCCGTAGCAAACTACGCCTCCCTAAAAGATCACATTGTCGCTTATCCCACCACTTCTGTCACCACACTGTCGTGTCACGATTAAGTCGAATAGGTAAGTCATTTTTCACATTCCCTTATTCGCCCGCTTGCCTGGGAATAATAATTAAGGCTCTTCGAGGGAGGCTCTTTAGGTATACTCAGTCTTTTTTGATATCTAACAGTTTGCGGAGCCTTTGTTACGCCGATAAAAACATTTATTTTTAAAGCTGTTTGTATGCGTGATCTCAAAAAAAATATCTCAAACAAATGTAACGACTAATGTGCATATTTGGGGTCTTTTGTTTTTTTTATATTCAAGAACAAAAGAAAAACGCAATTTTAAAAGCCTATAGCGGGACTTTTGTCGATGTAGTCTGGGCCAACGTCTGTGGAATCTTGACCTCTGCCGTTTCGGGGGTTTCTTCCGTTGATCCGACATTATTAGCGTTTTCAGCATTGCAAGAGTCTGCGTTTTCCCACGAGAAAAACACAAATTCGCATATCAAAACAATATTAAATTCGAATCAGACAAAGATTTGCTTACCATTTCTAGAGAAATTTTTTATTAATTGGTGTTAAATGCATTGCTTGTGTGCCTCTATATATAGTGCATGATTCTGCCAATCACAAACCGTTGGTTTTATCAGGGCGCTTGATTTTTCGAAATTCCTTTTTTATTGTTGTGCGGGTTCCAAACCTGTCAGGTCATTGAAATACTCTGCCGGTTGCAATTTGAGCGATTTGAAATAATTTTTGGAAACAATTCAACGAATAAAAAACAAGTCAATGCACGATAAGAAGTAAAGTGTTTTTCGTTTGAGGTGCCAATGCGTAATTGATAAAAGGATAAATTGAAGACTGGGGAGTTTTTGGATTATCATTAGAATGAGGAGGAGGAGGAAGAGGGGAGGAGGAGGAAGAGGAGGAGAAGGAGGAGAAGGAGGAGGAGGAGGAGGAGGAGGAGGAGGAGAAGGAGGAGGAGAAGGAATGGAAAGAAGGTGAAGAAGGAGGAAGAGGAGGAGGAAGAGGAGGAGGGGATAGGAGGAAAAGAGGGTTAAGGAAGGGGGCGAAGAAAGATGTGAAAGGAGTAACATAATGCATGTTTGGCAAACTTTTATCGAATTCACAAACACAATATGGGTTATTTATGTGTTCAACAACGCACATCGGTTTATCACTTATGTTAAAACGTGTTTACGCGATCCATCAGGAAATTATTCGAGGTCATGGTGTGATTGTGGCGCTACGATGAAATTAGATTAAGTTGTGCTTGTTACGAAGGATATCAGGAATACGTCATTATATGTCATTTCTACAGGTAGTGGGTCACTTGATCTTTTCAAAGAATCTTGCATTTATCGCAAGGTAAGAGTAAGGCCCAATTGAGTGAAGCATACGAGATTGCGCGTTTTCGTGAAATCAAAGTTGCGGGTGAGGGCTGAGCGCCTATAAGGATTGATTCATTTTACATGTCTTATATATTTTCGATCAACGACTTCGTTTTGCATTATCATGACCCCTTCTTTTTTTTTTAGACAACGCAAATCAGACGGGATTAAAAACGTGTAGTCGTTAGCGATTTTAATAAAATCAAATATTTGCATAACCTTTGAATCGCATGCTGTTTTATATGTAATCCCCGCTGTGTTAAATGCACCAGAAACCATTTACCAGGGATCAGGAATTTGTGTGTTATCTCTGCCTGGAAAGTTACTTGAAGATCACCACAAATAGAAATTACCAAAAGTTACAAAGTGACAGCTAAGAAGTAAATTGGCAAGCATACAGTTAAGCTACAGTTCCCTTTTGTACAAAGGTGTGTTGCGATGGAGAGGAAACTTGAAGAATCTGACCAAGATATGTCTTTTTCTGATAGAACTCAAGAAAACCTTTGTCTTTGTTTTTCTGCGCAACTTAATCTACGGAATACCCGTGAGAAACCTATCGCCAATGCATAACCGGATTCACACTTCAAGACTAGCGCACTGTCTTCGAAGTTCGTCTAAATAATTCGTATAGACTTCATATCGTGAGGTGCCAAATTTCTTGGCAGATGGCTTTTACTACCTCGAACAATGCATGACATTGCTTCATTTGGATCTTAAACAACAATACTTACATGTTGTTGGTAGAACTTGTCTCATGGCGTTTAGCAGTTCTGAGCATCAGTATTTCAAATTGTGTTGCAATACGTAATTTTACCGCTAAAAAATGACCATGTAGCAATGGAAGGTGTCTTTTTTTCATTACAACTGACGAGAATATAATTTATCAGCTGTTTAGGTAAGCGAAACGCGTCAAAAAAGGGCAAATTATACAACAGAGTAAGAAGATTTGATCACAAATTACAGTCGAAAAGACATTATCAACATCCTTACCGTTATAAGGACCTAATACCATGTTTACGACGACCCAATGTAGCCACTTCATTCATATCCTTTAAATCAAATGCATCTAGGCTGCATGGTATTTACGACGCACACATCCTAACGAATAGAGC
>JAPUBX010002025.1:0-45592 GCA_028672205.1 Proteocephalus fallax | reverse complement strand
TACAAAGATCACCGGATTTCAGATCGTCACGAACAAATTTACGCAGCACGTGTGGTACCACAATACCGTCTTGATAACTTAAAAGACCTTCGGGAGTGGAACTAAAATCGTTCCTTTGATACTAGAAATATGGAAACTGCTTTTTATATGCAGCCGTTTCTGCGTTCTGTTAGAATCCTCTTGAATGTCAATTGCGTCTCTGAGATGAGATCATCGCAACAGGCAGTGGTTGTGACAGGAAAGACGAGCTTTCCAAAATCTCCTCTGTAGTAGCAGTTTTGTTCAAGTAATCGACATGCTGGATATGTTTGGCAGGCCGATGAAACACGTCATAATTATAGACGCTCAAAGCGAGACGCAACTGTTGCACCAAAGCTGCAGTACCCAATGATTTCCAATGAATGACCGGTGATACCAATAATCGACTGGTTCGTCTTCTTTATACGTGGACGTGGACAAAACGTCAACAATGCATGTATCGGACTGAGCGATTCCAGCCTCCCGGTATCAACGATGAGAGACCACGTTTTCCCATGTAAATTTTGGCCACCTTTATGACTGCTTGAACTCATCAGAGCCATTTCGGAAATATGTTCGTCTGAATCCCACCCAGTTTTGTTTTGCAGACCGATTTTATCTAGCCTGTTTTGTCACAATTATAGCATTTCAAATCACGGAATTTGAATTTTTACCGTGAATGCAATTTCCACACGAATTTCCAGTCTTCTGTTTTGCCATCTTTGAATATCCGCGCGTTTTGTCTCCAAGGCATAGGTCTGGAATCTGAGAACTTTTGACATCATTCGAATCATCTTGGAACTGTTCGCACATTGCAGGAACACTCTAGAATGTGTGATGCTTGAGGAGTAGTAATTTCCTTTGCAGATTGGAATCATTGATGCCTACAATTAAACGGTCGGGACCTTGCGTGTCTAATTGAGCTTCAAAGCTGCATTTTGCGGTTTGAGCCTTCAGTTCATGGATAAAGTCATTGATACTGTAATCAAATCTTCGCATAAGAGTTTGGAATATGTTTCTTTTAGCAGCCTCAAAAGCTATAGGCTGAAAATGCTGAAGAATAGCTTGATAAATCTTGGCGAGTGGCATTTTAATGGGAATCTCCGGATAAACCAGGTTCTTCACTAGAGCATAAGCGTCTGTACCAATTGGGTTCTTCAGCGAGATTATCTTGAGTGATAGCCCAAATTTCGAAGCGCTCAATTAAGTCCAACACTTTTCGGGAAGTTGCATTATCTGATAAGCATTTCAGGTTCGTTTTGCGACGCAAAATGTAGTAGGATTGTATAGAGGGTTGAATCGAACCGTAAGAGAGAATGGACGATTCGTCAGTATAACCGGTAAAACTCGCATAGCAAACCTTGATAAATGCGAACACGTGCACCAACGTGAAATTATATATTCTTCAAAATTTAAATCGCAATGTTGAATTTGTAATCATCTTATTTTACTGTTTATTCTGAATAACTGTCCTAATTTGTAAGGTTCGAACAGAATTTACGATTACGAGGCCGTTTAACGATAAACACGTGGATGATGCTGAAAGTGGTCAGTTATTTGCATATATAAGATAATTTTTACACTTGCGCTTTATTCCTTTGCTTTCTGCAGGTGACATTCCACGAATTACGGCGATTTTAACCTGAAATGACTCCTTTATTTCTTAAGTAGCTCTATGCCTGTGATGAAATGGATCAAATGATCTTTTTCGATAACAAGCTTGACTGCTCAGCTAAATCGATCTCTACGTGCTACAAATTCTTGCCAGGTGAGTGAATCGTTGTATTCAATGATGACGAGTGTTCACTTACCATTGGTTTAAAATTCATCCAATACTAGCAAACGCTGTCCTTAAAGGAACCATTCGGAAACCACAAATTGTTTTTAAGTTGAAAGAAAACCTCTTCGATTCCCTTGTTTTAAATTCAACCCTAAAAGTCGTCGTTTCAATTGGTTTTTGTTATGGATATTATATAGATAGAAATATTCATATTTTAATCCAGCTTATGATCTGATTCATTCAGTATTTGAATTATGACCTTATTGTTTTTAGAATTATAATCGTATTTCCTTTGCTTTTCCGAACAATTATTCATTAATTGAATTAATATAACCGTAACTTCACGTTTCAAATCAACTTTATTTATTTTGCATTAAAGAAGTAAGTGGCGCCATGTTTTACATTGTATAAAAATTCGTTTTTCCCTTTCAGACAATTTATGCAAACAATGGAATCGATCTAAGGATTTACTTAGAAAATCATGTCGACTGCACATCTTAATCAATCTCTCCATGTTACAAATACTTGCTCGGTGAGTTCAACGCTTGATACCATGGATAAATTTAGTTATAAGGATGAGTTTTCGGGTTTAAAAGCAGTTTAATGCTTATATAAATATTTATTCTTCTGTCAAAACGATATTTGAAACAAGCTTTTTTTTAAATCTATCAAATACTTCAATTTAATTAATCTGTTTGGAAATTATAATTGTGTTTGCGTTGCCTTTTGTGGTAGTATTGTTTGGAAGGTTGAATTAACCCTTTAATATAGAATCGACGAATTGTCTGTAGTATCCGTAGAACACAATTGGTCAACCGATACGTTTAACGAATGAAGACGCGTGCAGCCAAGTAGTATAGAATATTCTTAAAAGTGCGATACAATAGTCAGCATAGTAAAACACAATTAATAGTTAAAGTTAGCAATCACCACATCCAACTGGGTGCAGCAGCTTCGATAGCATGCGGTTTTCGACCGGCGATTTCAAAACCAGACGCTCCAAGCGCCGAGGTAGAGCTTGCGAGCATTTGTCTGGAATGGATATAGTCGTATTAGCCGGATCATCTAGTTCAGAAGGATGGGAATCATAACAGAGACAGCTGGTTCAGAAGGATGGGAATCAGTAACATCGAGGATAATAACCATACGATTTCAACTTCTTCTTAGAATACGACCGTGAGACAGTCGAATATAATTCCCTTTGAAAAAGGTGACCTCTCCCTATCCAAGGCATTGGAACGAGTTTGCGCTCTTTGAATAACCAAAACCGGAATTTTACTAATGGTTGCTTGATTTGCGGATTAACCGCCACATTATAATGGACAAAACTTCACAATAGCTGGAAAAGTCTCTCTTCATGATCATGCCTGCTGAAACCTATGACAAAAATTCATCTTGAGAAACTTCAATACCATTAAGGCCAACCAATATGCCATTAATGCAATCCTGGAAAATAGCCGGGGCAACATTTAGCCCAAAAGGTACCTGATAAACCAAAAGGGTGTATAATTAACTTTCAGCAAAATGGATTCGTCATCCAGTTGAATCTGTAAGTAAGCATCTTTTATATAAAATTTGGAGAAGACTCTAAACATTCGGATTCAATTCCTACTTAAATGTTCTAAGTACATGTATTTTTTACCCCCAGTTTGTGGCTGCAAAGAGCAGTGCTTTGCCCATTTATTTTCAATTATTGCCCGTCAATACTTTAGCCAATGGCGTAGCCCTGACTGTGTGCAAGACGAATGAGGGTTGTCACCAGCTTTGGCAGACAGTCACTAACGTATCGAGTGGCGTTGTTGACTCCTGTCTGTTTGTATATTAGGTCACCCATCACATCCACTCTTTTGAGTTTTGTCTCAATGTAACTCTCATCGAACACTGGTAAAATAGCTTGATTTCATCACTTGCCCTGGCATGCCGCAATTTTAAATTGTCTCCAACAGGTACATTGGGAGCTCATTGTCGGTTTTATTATGCTGGAAGTTGTGGTCCTCGTGACCTCAATAATGGCCTCGCATCTGAACAAGTAGGATTTGTTGCCCCAGTACACCTCAAAAACCCTCGGCGATTATGGCTTACTAAGTCCCATAAGTAATGTAAGTTCACCAAAGAAGCCAACCTATTGAGTCAGTAGAATATCCTTGCCCAATCATCTTCTTTACATTAATAATGACCGTTTTTTTCTCTGCATACATTTAAAGCGCTTATTTATGACGTTTCGGGCAGAATTCAAACAAGCTTAATCGATTATCAGTGTGCTTAAAGAGAAAAACTGGGGTGAAAACACGCCGGTTGCGTTAGTGATCGTTGTCGCGGCGCTGCAGTCCCTATACACCGGGCAATGATCGCGTCAAGGTCATCACAACGTCACCACTGGTTGTCACCATCGAGGGGTTGGGCACGACCGGTGCTTGGGCAGTTCTTGTCAATGGTTTACCATTGGGGAATCGATGGTAGTGTTCCAAGGTCGTGCGGACTCGATGCTCTCTGTCGAGGGAGTACGTGGCGTCGCTGTTCCGGGGACAATCGAGGGTCCAACCTTCGCGCAGATTTGTGATCCTGCGGAAGATGTGGTCAGATCGGGGAAGGGGAGCGCGATTAATCGACAGTAAACGATGTGAATGCTGGTTGTGACGCGAATATTCGCGGAATGAAGGCTTTGAATGAAATGGGCGGGTTTACAGGCGCCAACGTTGTGGGGCATATGCGTTGTTTTCCGGTGGTCGCTACGGTTGTGGAGAAGTTTATCGCGGGTTCACAGAAGGGATGTTTGTCTAAGGGCGGCAATAGTTGGCCCTGCATAGATAGTGTTGGGCGGAGGCATTGGTGGGTGATTCTGTTGTAATACTTAAATAATCAAACGTTATGATATTTTTACGAATAATACAACATTAGCTAAATCAAACTCTTCAAAGTCGCTTTAAGGTTACTACAGTGTCTCGACAGGTTTAATGGTAACGCCTGCGGGATAGTCGAATCCACGTAAATGGGTATGTTGACCTCAATGCACGTTGCCGGGGTATTTCCACAGACTTAATGAACCTTTGGGTTCTTATAAAAACAAAAACACCTAAAATGAACATTTCGGGCTAGGCTGATCGGAGCTGCCCACTTATTATTCACGGAAAATAGGTGAATTCTGCGAAAAATGGCTTCGACTTGTCACGAAGGCGTCATCAATTACGAGAAAAATACACGAGCGGCTGCGTCATTCTGTGTTTGACGCCGCCTGGGTCCGATTGATTAAGTTAATTAAAGAAATAACGCTTGATTTGTCAAATTCTGATTGCAATCGATATCCTCACAAATAACCAATCTTTTGGAAAAGGTGTTCAGGTATAAGTGGTCTCTAAGGTTACTATTGATATTTACCTAAGTAAGGATTCGTTTTGAAACTACATTTTCTCCATTGGAATGTAACAAATACAGTTCCCTATGAAAGGTTTTACCATTTGGTTAGAACAATAATTCGATTTTTACACAAAATGAACCGACGTAGGGGATCTTATTTATAAGGAATCCTTTTTGGGGATGGAGAGAGCGACAAACTTTCCTTTTGATAAACCAGAAAATTATCGCTGGAGTCAGTGACGATAATCATCCCGTGTAAAGAATGTGGTGACAAAAGAAAACATACCATTATTGTATGCTGGTTACTGCGTTTTACTGAATCTCCGGGCAATTTCCTGCTGCAACATGGATGCATTACTGCTAGTTTTACGTCTATTGCACACAAAGACATTCAAAATTAAAGCAATCAATATGATTTCCTAGGAAAAGAACAGTATCGAGCATAATAATAATTTATTCTCGAATTTAATTTTGTTAAATGCCATGAAACCTTTCGTTATGTTTTAATACCGGCCTGCTATATCCAAGCTTTTCGTTTATAGGGAGTTAAGAAAGGCGATTGACCTATTGGTGAACTTCACAAAACGTATCGTATTTGAAGAAAAGCTACATTTAGTTTGTAGCTCAATTGGAAAACATATTTTTTGTTATAATTTGCAGGCAAATGCGATCATTAATAATTTGATATTTATATTCGTTTTATTCATTCGATAGACATGTATTATTCATGCTCGGTAATTCAACTACATAACCGGATTTATTTATTATTCAAGGTCGCTAGTTGTCGTATTTTTTTTAAATGAGACTTTGACTAGCCGGGATTCTTGGTTGTCGTCGATTTAGTGTACCATTTTGGTCAGTCGACGAGTTTCATCTTTCCCTTCTCTTTTTCGATTGTATGGATATCCTCTTTGATGATGTTGATCGCCTTTTGCATATATGTATTGGTATATCATTCCAAATTGGCTTGATGAAATATAACCAGTCATATTCGATGACTGAGGAGGTTGTCAAATCAAATGGACCGCGCAGAAATCGAATATCGACGCGTTCTGGAACAATTCATCGCTTCATAAATGCCATGCATTTAAAGGCTTCTATCGGGACCTTTTAATTTATAATATTTAAATTATTGTCCATCGTATGTCCAAGGTATTTGCGAACAGAGAAAAACTCTCTATAAATGAAAGAACGTAACGGCCGTTCATTTATCTGTAGACATGACTTTACAACACAGCAGAATACGTAACTTGTTTAACATGTGAATATGATGAGCAGGAAAAAGAGAGATTTTCTATTCTCGTACTGGTATATTTTATCACCTTGACGTCTTAGACGAAAAACGCGAGACTAAATCCCCTTTGATATACCTTTTTTCTGCTCTCAGTCCTCAATTACTTGCACGCATACTCCTCTTCCCCCTTTTCGTTATCAACAACAAACTCAATGTCCAAATAAAAATGGTAAAGGTTTTATTAAAGAGATTTTCAGTTCAGTGAACGATATCAACAAAATGCATATTTGTTTGAAATGGATAAAAACCGAATAGTGCCTTTTTTTTCACCGGACTTTGTGTTGAATTGTTTGAGGTTCGACGTGCTGAATAGTCCGTGGTGAAGCAAGCAAATAAAATTCTAACAATTCGAGCCCCGATAAACTGTTTAAAAAAAATCGTTATGCAAAATAGAGTATAGGTACCACCTACGGCTGAGAATACTACGGCTTATTTATCCCAGCTCCTCTAGCACATGCCACAGAAAAGTCTGATCGTAAATTACAGGCACGCAATGACTACCATCTACATAACCATCAATTAATCAAGCATGCGAATTCCATGGAAGCCTAAGCATTCACTAGGTTGTGTTGATTATGGATCCTATATATTATAGTTAAGAATAACAAGACTCGCCTGAAATCAAAGACGAAGCTTTTCATCCACGATACAATTAGAAGACGAAATATGAAACCCTTTCTTCAATGAATAGCATTAAACGCTGTTTAATTTATTATTGTTTACGGTTGCATTTCGGCGCTGTCATTCATTTGTTAAAAATGAAACGTATTATGTCAACTTTTGGCACAAGAGAAGATTACGAGCGCCATTTAAAATTTTGACTTGTGTTTTATTGATGACACTGTATTGAAAGAGAGTGGCGTCCATAACCAAGGGTTGGTCACTGATATGCAGATTAACATGGGATTCTAAAATTTCAATCAATCTTATGTTTATTGAAATAGCCAGTAAATGCGATCATACAAAATCTCCAGAGGATCAATATCAAACCTAATGGAAGCACAGTCACCTATAGCCGAACGCTGTAAACCTTCACATTTCGTTGTAGGGGACACCTCTGCTGACTTTGAATGAGAAATATAACAAACCATATTACTATTGATTAAGTCGTATGAATTAAGTGCTCCTTTGAGTTATTGTTAATGTTATGTTTCATTGTTTCTTGTTCAATCAGAATAGGGTTTTTTTTGCGTTTGCTTCGTTGTATACATGGCCAAAATATGGATTTATAAATTGTGTGAGCATTGAAATAGCGAATCAAACATAAATAAAACGTTTACTTTTGGATTATGGACGGGTCCACTACTAACTGCTTACGGTCGAACACGGTGTTTTTTAATGTGTATGTATGCATGTTAAATAAAGTTTATATTTTAATTTAAAATTGTCTGATTACTTAAACATGGGTTGAAACGTAGTCTTTATGTATTCTCGACCGGATGATACATGGATAAACTCAACGCCCAGGAAAATGTGTGCAACATATTCGCGTTTTTAGCGAAGCTTCAGCTAATATATTTATTAGACTCGAATATAGAACGCCCCGCTAATTTGGGCGAAAACTCTAATGCAGAGTGAACGATTGTTTGGAACGAGTTCAATTAATGCGAAACTGAATTAACAGGATTTGCTTTAACATTTTGTTTCCATTTTTAGCTGGACCTGCAGACGTATTTTCTTTATTTATCTCAACAAAAACGGAAAAATTACTTACATAAAGTAAAACCAGTGTTTCTATTGAAAATGAAACATTTTCGTGGTTCAGCCCCTTTTCTAAGATATTTTACCCGCACGTGGCATAGTGCTTATAACAATGCCCATCTCCACCTTTGACGTCAATGTACTGGCAAGCAACCTCACATCAAAAAGGACTCATTTCTCAGTAACTCTATTTCGGAGTCTGCTAATTTATGTTTCATAATCACATTTTTTCAAGCTTAAAGACAGAAAAAAAAATACCTGACGGGTCGAAAAGGTTTTTATTAATCGATAAAGAAGTGAAATGAACATATTATTCCTTAGTGCTTCTACAACGTCACGCCTGTGTATAAACAAGGCTTTTCTAGTCAACTCTCCAGAACTCCGCTGGCATCCGATCTTTTCAATTAATTGTAGGTCCGCGGGTATCTAGATTATTGTCAAAACCTTTGTTCATTTGTTTTGACTTGTTTGTCGTTAAGACAATCTTCTTAAAACACTGACCGACAACTCTGCACTTAATGATAATTAAGCAATTTTAACTCTTATTGTCTATGTACCAACGAATTATTTTCACAAAAAATAGCGCGGTAATATTTTTAATATAGATATAAGCCAGTAAACGATGCCGACAGCTGAACGATAACGATTCAAGACACACGTTTAGCTGGTTTGCTGTTTAAAAGATTCAGAAAAATGAAAATCCAATCCGTGCACAAAGATTAGCAGAAAATTTGCGATCGTTGGGATAATTATTCTGATTAATCGGTTTACCCAATTAATTGAGTCTTAGAACTTCGCATTTAAAAAAAGGAACGTGTTATATATTATTATTATTATATAAAAGAACTCGAACGAATAATGGAGCTTTGAATTGCACGTCCGTTCAACAGCTTCAGTAGAACAACAGATAATATGAATGCTGAAAGTGGAGGAAAACATATAAGGAAGATAAAATAAAATAATCATAGCCTTAAACTTGGTCGAAGAGATTAACACGTAAAAAGATGGGTTGGGAGGTGTCACTAAAATTACAAGCAGCGATTAGTGAACAATTCTTGATTAGAGAGAATAGGTAGACAACTATAAATCGAGATGATTTTAAAAAGCCTATGAAGGGTTAGAAAGTGCCGGGGAAATGTACTGGGGAACAATATACAATAAAGGGTATTATACAGGCATAGAGATAGTGTTTTATATGGCTAGAGCTTAAACCAAGTCTATTAAACCCGCAAACTAAGACTCTGAAGTGACGACATTTACAAAGGACGTCATAATAATCGAGTTTTTGCTCTAAGCGAAATTATGGAGTAAAGGGATTTCGAAATTGTTAATAGTTGCTGTCATGGAGAATGTAAAATAGTTCCATTTTCATGCATTCACCAAAAGACCATTCTTCGAAGACCACTCGAGTACCTCAGTCACTTCTTGCCCGATCTTTTGAGAATCCCCATTCGTCTTGTTGAATAACAGTACGGTGTTTTGGTTACACCTTGAAAGATAAAGCATTGTACAAACGATTGGTCAACAGAAGATACACTTTTCTGGTTGCGTCTTTTTTTAGCAGGAAACACAACTCTTCGCTACTTATAAATAAGAGAGTAGGCGCTGCTGATTTAAATTCTCACAATAAATGCACCAATTCAAATGGACCTAAAACAGAATTACTACTCCCTTGTAAAACGGAAACGGGATTGAACACCTCCAAACCTTAACCGAAATCGTTGTACCTGAAACTAGGTGAGACCTTATATGTAGGTACCTTCTTTGAATAACCCATCGTATAAAGACGAGAATGAGCCATGGCAATTTCTTGCTAATATTGTTAAGCGTTCATTTAACTTACTTATTTGATACATAACGTCATGAACCTTGCGGAATAGTAACAAACTGCTTATTGGAGTCAAAAAGCCTGGTATTTACGGAACTGCAAATTGTGAGCAGCTAATTGGTCAGATCGTTGAGCCTACGCAATCCATCACCTTTCTCAGTCTGTTTTCATTCCTGTTCAGTTACTGTAAGCAGCAAAGGAGTAGCTCGTGGACTATTCGAACAAGTGAATTAAATAGTATTTTATTTTCCATTGTTCAACAATTTGCAGATTAGGCATCCTGTAATCTGACTGCTACTCGTCTACAGGCTTAATTGGTTTATGGAAAATGCACAAACTGACATTTGTTCATTGCAATGCCGGCCAATGGCCACATTGACTGTCGTTTATCCAATTGGATGCCTATCGTTTGATCCAATTGGATGCCACTGTTATCAACGTTATACGCCCGCGGCTTGACTGCCTTTTGGCAAAACTCGATGACGTGGTAACCTGAACTACTCTACGTTGTGTAACGACGTTGGAATAAGCCAAATCGATTCTTAATATCGCGAGATTATTCTTCCCTAAACTTTTGTTCGCAATGCATTCAGTTTTTTGTTGGTTGCCACTAAAATGTCGAACTTTAAGGTTGTAAAATTCCACTGGAGTCATGATTATCCCATTGAAAAAAAAGGCATCCGAATATGTAACTCCGTGGACTTTCTGGTAGCCTTAATATTTGACCTAGTCAACTGAACCTTACAAGCCGACTTCACCCTTAATTAACCGTCAACTTATTTTCAAAAGAATAACTGAAAATCAAATTGCATCGTGTTTGGGATAACGTTTTTTTCCGAAAAAACCCCGTAGCAAACTACGCCTCCCAAATAGGTCACCACGTCGCTTATCCCACCACTTCTGTACACACACTGTCGTGTCACGATCACGTCGATTAAGTGACTCATTAGTCACACTCCCTTATTGGCCATCTTGCCTGGTAATAATTAAGGCTATCAGTGGAAGTCTTTTCAGGTAAACTCCGGCGTATTCGTCTTCTTCCAAATCAAACTGTTGGTGGTGCCTTGGTTACGTGAATAAATACATTTCTTTATGAAGCTCTATGTATGCGTTATCTCAAAAAAATGATCTCAAGAAAATGTAGCGAGGAATGTACATATTTGGGGTTATTCAAGAACGAACGAAAACCGCAATTTCAGAAGTCTATAGCGGAGATTTTGGCGATGTCGTCTGGTCCAACGTCGTTGGAATCTTGACCTCTGGCGTTTCGGGGGTTCTTTTCGCTAATCGGACAACATTAGCATTCTCAGCATTGCTAGAGCCTTCATATTTCTAAGGAAAAAAAACAACAAAGTCGCATGTCAAACAATATTAAATTCAAATCAACTAAAGATTTGCTTTCCATCTCTAGAGAATGTTTTTTTTAATGGTTGTGAAATGCATTGCTTGCGTGCCTCTATATATAGTGCATAATTCTGTCAATCACAAACCGGTGGTGTTATCAGGGCACTTGATTGTTCGAAATCCCTATTTTATTGCTGTGCGGGTTCGAACCTGACAGGTCATTTAAATACTCTGGCGGTTGCTATTTAAGCGATTTAAAATAATTTTTGGAAACAATGCAAAAAATCAAAATTAATCAATGCTTTATAATAAGTCAAGTGTTTTTTGTTTGAGGTGCGAATGCGTAATTGATAAAGGAAGGAATTGGAGACTAAGGAGTTGTTGGAGGATCATGAGAAAGAAGAGGAGGAAATGGAGGAGAAGGGGGAGGAGGAGGATAAGAAAGAGGAGGAGGAGGAGGAGGACGATGAGTGTAGGAGGAATGGGCTTCGTCGAGGTCTTATAATGGCTCGTGGCTGGCCTCATAAAATAAAGGAGTCGGGTAAAAGCACATCCCTATTGATTGTTCTGTATGCCCCCTTATCACTTGCTCAAGTGTCAAAAGGTCTTTTATTTAAGAAACACCCCTCCATTTTGTCGTATCCATTTAGCCTGTTTCAATAGAACGTTGTCAACTGTTGAAACAAATTTAAATTTTGTTGTTGTATCACTTATGAGATACGCAGAATTTGACACATTTGTATTCAACAATAATATTTGGCCTGGAAAGATCCAATCACCAGTGCTAAAATGTTTGTAAATTCAATTTTATTTGGAAAAATATAATCACAAATGTCCAAATTGGCTTGATAAAATCTAATTAGTCCTATTCGATAACTGAGGAGGTTGTAAAATCAAACGGACCGCGCAGAAATCGAATATCGACGCGTTCTGGAACAATTAATCGCTTCATAAATACCATGCATTTAAAGGCTCCGGCTTCAGTGAGGTAAAACGAGGCATTTACGATCGAGACCTTTTAATTTATTTAATTTAAATTATTTTCCATCGTTTGTCCAAGGTATTTGCGAACAGAGAAAAGCTCTCTATAAATGAAAGAACTTAACGGCCGTTCATTTATCTGTAGACGTGACTCAACAACACAGCAGAATACGTAACTTGTTTAGCATGTGAGTATGACGAGAAGCAAATATGGATGTCTTCTCTTATCGGACTGGTTTATTTTATGATCGTGACGTCCTCTACGAAAAACAGGAGACTGAACCCTTTCTGCTATACTTTTATTCTGCTCGCAGTCCTCATGCACTTACACGCATATTCCTCTTCCCCCTTCTTGTAATCAACAAAAAACTCAATGTCTAAAATTCTTTCATCACATGTCTCGTGTTATGCACATATAACTTTTGTTCTTAAATATCACATGATTTGCAAATCCAAAACATCCGATCGTGAAAGCAACTTCATCGAGGCTGGCTAAGGAAAAAAGTTAACGAAATGTAACTGAACCGTCAAATTCTAAGCGACCAGTTTCTGATCGAAATAATACGCTGAAGCCCAATTTGCTTAGCAGTCCCATTATCCATTACAACGACCGCGAATCACGTGTGTTAATGAGTTATGTCTGTTAAGTAAAACAACACGACGGTCTCGTGGATTGTAATTGACAAATAAAATATGTTGTTTATTAAATAATTCGAAAACTATTCAAGGTTTTGGTCCTGGTGACCTTAATGAAAGTAATATTATTATAAGTATTTGCTTTTATTTTGTCGAACATTATGTTTAAGTAAAGTAAATGCGATCATAAAAATGTCCAAAGGATCGATATTCAGTACAATGAAAATTATAGAAGCGTCTTCGGCACAATGACGGTTCAAGACGATTAGCGATATAAAATCTGTTTGAACTTCTGATGCAACGATTAATCCATCATGTCATAAATATAGATTTTATCCAAATCTAATGGAAGCAAATGAACCTTTTGTTGAACGCTTATAACTTTCGCATTTCGTTGTTGGGGACACCTCCGCTGATTTTGAATAAGAAATATAACAAACCGTATGACTATTAATTATGGAGCATTAATTTAGTGCTCCTTTGAGAAATTTTTAATTTAATGTCTCATGGTTTTCTGTTCAATCAGACGAGGCAAATATTTATCGTTTGCTTCGTTGTATGCATTGCAAAAGATGGATAAATAAATTGACTGAGCATTAAAATAAGACTATTTTTCGGAATATGGACGTGTCTACTATTCGATAACTCAGGGTCCTGTGCGGTGTTTAAAAATAAAAAAAACAGTAGCCATGTTTAATGTGCATTTACGCATGTGAAATAAATTTTACCATGAGTCACTAGAAACTCAATATAAATACAAATGTTAGACAAGTGTTTGCTTATTTCTCCGCGGGCAAATATTTACACCCCAAACGTTTGAAAACAATTGAAAAACACGTCAATTCATGCAAAAGTCACATTTTACCAATTTTTGGAATTGCTAAGAGAGGAATTTTCATTAAAATTCTCTGATTACTTAAATATGGGTTTAAACTTATGCTTTATGTATTCTTTTCCGGATGATACAAGGGTAAACTCAACGCTGACACAAAATGTGCGCAACATATTCGCGTTTTTAGCGAAGCGTCAGCTAATTTATTTAGTAGACTCGAATATCGTTCGCCGCGCTAATTTTTTGCAAAAACGGTGAACGATATTTTGGAATTCAAGCGAAACTGAATTAACTTAACTAAAATCTATGCACATTAAAAGCGGATTCTTTCTAACAATTCTTTTTTTATCTCGACAAGAACGGAAAACATTTTTCATTTAGTAAAACCGGTTTTTCTATTGTTTATAAAACATTGTCGTGGTTCAGCCGTCCACTAAAATGCTTTAGCATGTAATGTTTCAATTTAATGGCCAGCCACCACACATCTAAGAAGCACTCACTACTCAGTAACTCAATAACGAAGTTCGCGCAATTATGTTTAATAATCACAGTTATTCGAACTTAAAGTCAGCTTAAAAACGACCTCACGGGTTAAATAGGTTTTTAGAAATCGATAAAGAAGTAAAATGAACATATTATTTATCGTACGAATGGTTTCGGCGAAGAATGCTTTTTAAGGATGCCACCTTTTTTGAAGGCAACAGGTTTGACGGAATCTACCAGGCCATTTGAAACCTGTACTGTAAAAAAAAGTCAGACTCAGCAGCAGTACAACTTTAATGCTGCAAACCAAATCTATCGACTGGTACACCAAAAAAAAAATAATTCTGAAACTGACAGAAAATAAAAATAAAATAAACTTACTGAGTAATTTCGAAAATAAAAATTTGCGAATAAAAGTTATGTGATGTGTCTGAAACTTTGAAATATGCGCTTTGAGTAATGACTGTTTACTATAAATTAAGAGGTACCTTTCATTTTAAATATATATTTCTGTATTACCTTAGATATTATTGATATCTTTTAATTAGCGTTTTAAACGGATTCCACAAATTTATATGTTACGTTAATGGTTGTGTTAGTTAAAAACAATCACCACAAACTTCTATTTTCTGAATGTTTTTATCTATAAAACCAGAAACACTAGGAAAGATTATTTTGTTGATTTGCGCATGATGTTGATATATACGTTTTACATGCATGAAACGATTTGCAGGTAATTCAAATTAGTAATGCGGTGTGTTTCAATTTTAATTGGTGCCAAAACTTCATAAAACGACAGTCTCAATAAACGCCACGGCTATCAATGGCAGTCAACTTACGATTATCAATACTACTTGTAATTTCAAAGTAAACTGAAAAGAACCAATGGTAACAGAGAACTTATCATAACTGTTCAAATAAGAGCTCAAACCCTAACAATGCTCTTTTTTGTGCAAGAACCTGACGACGGGATTTAATGTGCGTCTATTTGCATTGGTCTTCCGCATTGTTTCTGCGACCGAAGATTTTACTTTAAACCACATTGGGGAGTTAGCGATTTGTATGGCAAAAAACAGGTTCCGCGGCACTATAGTGTTGGTTGAATTGTTTTGGCTTTCATTTAATGTTTATTGCGATCTATATTTGCGATTTGAATAATAATCAAATTTCCCAACAAAATGTTTTTGAATTAATTTAATTCATTAATTAGCGTTTAAAATCACCACATCTGTTGTATCACCCCGTTTGTAAGCATTCTGTCGTCTCACTTTCAAATTGATTTCGTGACTCATTCCTCACACTGCCTCATTGGCGCACTGTTCATTGTTATTGACTTGAAAGTCGCTAAGGCAATCTTTTTGTTACACCTACCGACCACTCTGCCCTAAATGATAATTAAGCAATTTTAACTCTTATTATATATGTACCAAACAATACTCTTCACAAAAATAGCGCGGCAATATTTTTAATAAAGGTTCTAGGCGCGCTCATAATGATAGATATTAGCCAGTCAACGTTTAGCTAGTTTGCTATTTAAAATATTCAGAAGAATGATAATCTAATCCGTTATCCAAGATTCGCAGGAAAGTGGCAATCGTCAGGCGAATTATTTAGAGAAATTTGTTAGAGCCAATTAAATAGCCTTGCAACTTCGCATTTAAAAAAAGGAACGTGTTATATATATGGGCAACGAGAATAATCCCCTTAATTAGTTGTAAGAGAGAAACGAGTCGGCGCTGTTTAGGGAGGCACGCATTTGTGTTTGCATGGACTGGTGCGAGCGAACTTTTTTTTGAATACATATTCCCATAGATTAAGGGAACCGACTGACAAAGTCTTCTATTGATGATTCGACATGCCGACATCCAGCGAATTACTTATTAAGTAAGGCAGCTTCGCCGTGTAAATGCGTTCATTGAGTCAAGGAAAATGGGGTTGCTTTTACTTTGCAGCGATTTGTTTCTTTGTGTCGTTTATGATGATCATCGGTTCGAGACCTAGCTGAAGCCACTGCTGGTTGAACTACGGACGCAACCTACAAATATGCTCTCTCAAAACGTTATTTCACTTCTGGCGCCATTTAATAATGAAAACAGAATTTCAATTAAGAAGAACAAAAGAAAATAAATCATCACGAAAGCACAAATCTATATCCTTTATTGGTTCATTAGATTGATATACACACTCCCAAATATCTTCCGTTTTTACAAGATTAATATTACTGCAATGTCTCCTGAAGCAGAGAGCTTGCGTCAATCTTCGAGTTCAACAGTTTGTTTCCAATTCAACGTCTATTCATTTACTCATGAGCGATTAAATCCCGATCATTCCCACAGACTTTGGGCAAACAACTGCACTTCGCTTGGTTGATTGTACAGTGGGGATCTAAGAATCTTACAAGGCGAAACCGAGAATATGTGTTGTGCTGAAACAAACAAATTAATAAAGATAATCTTAGTGGAACAAAAGATAAAATGAATGCTGAAAGTGAAGGAATACATTTAAGGAAGATAAGATAAAATTATGAAATATTTATAAAATTATACCAGTCCATTGTTTTAATTTAAAAACGCTGAACAAATTATAGCTCATACATATTTTGACGCATCATTGGTTGCCGGTCAGCTGTTAACGTAATACTTCGCAAGCAGACCAGAACCGGTGAATTTTAAACACGAGTCAAAACCAGAAAACAAAACGTGTTTTTAATAAAAAAAAAAGAAGTAAATAACATAGAAAAACATTATTTAGCATTTTTAATACAAGTTTACTACAATGCGCAGTGCAATCCCCCTTCATTTTAAACTATTTAACTTCTAGCTTTCGGGACCCCAACGACGTGACACTTATAAAATACGTAGATGACTTGACGCCATGCATGCATGAAAGACGGATCGTGATTCTCAAGAGCTCGGGCAGACAGTCACTGAGGTACTCGAGTGGTCTTAAGAGAAGGGTCTTTTGCTGAATGCATCACAATGCATCTATATAACATTTACCCTGACAGCCGCTGTTGACACTCCCGAAATCCGTTCACTCTATAATTTTGCCTCGAGCTAACAATCGCAATTCTTCGACATTATTTTTAACCGTCGGTTATCATGCAGTGATAATTTGGATACCGTCTTTGGCAAATGCCGTCGCCTCTGCTTCCTAGTTCGTCCTGTTGAGGAGACTTAGTTTAAGCTCTAGCTGTATCAAAACCACTAATGGCTGCTCGTTTATTAAGTGAACCCTTCCATCTCGTCCATGCCAGTGAATCGTTATCTTAACTTCTTCGACAAATCAATAGACTATACCGTTCAATACCAATAAGTTCGGCGTTATATCGCAATTCGGTCATTCCTTATTTGTAGTATCATCAGAGCAGGTGAAACAGCAACAAAAAGAAAATTTGCACATCTAATACTTGTTATACTGCCTCCATCAACTGCTAAAAGTAATGGTCCTCGTTTCCTCAATAAAGCCACATAAATTTGTATCATTCATTAACCATCCCAAAAGGTTTTATCGGCACACATAGACACGTCATTTTTATTGTGAACGTTAAATAATAATTATTGTTTAACTAATGTTACCATTATGATACGAATGACAAAGGTATGAAGTTAAACAAAAAAAGTATTAATTTAATTACATCGGGGAAGTAAAACGATGTACAGAAATAATCAACAAAACGATTTTAGAGGGTTAAATAACCATCTTCATATTGTTCTGGCTAATGACACGAATGACTTAAATAGACTTCCGAAGGACGTGAAATGAGCTGAAGAAAGCTGGTTTTGTTTTCAAATCCGTTAAAATGAAAAAAATATGGCTTCTCGTGATAGCAGAAGAATGTGTTCTGTTAAGGAATATAGTAAATACGAAAATGAATTACCAGTAATGTGTCACTTACAAAATAGCGTATTTCGCAGAAATAATAATATCACAATTAAAAGAATATGCAAGCTTTTATAAACTAACCGATGTAAAATAGTAGATGACGGATATTATTTCGGGTTGGGTTTCCCAAAAATGTATTCTACAATCCAAGTCAGATTTCTGCGTGGATTCCGTCGGCCCGTTTTTAATTGGCGAATGACCGAAATCTGGTAGGTTTCAATCGAACCCTAAAATACGGTAACACAGATAATAGACGTATTATCGACTCGTACAGTTAATTTTCAATATATATTTCCGTATAACCTTCGATATGAATGATTTTTTTTTCGTTTTAAACGGATACCACAAACGTTATATGTGACGTCAATGGTCGCGTAAGATAAAAAAAACACAATCGACAAACACTTCTTTACTAGCAAAAAACGCATCCCAGTAATCGTTTTTTTCAATTGCGTGTGATGTGGATAAATTAGTTTGACATGCATAAAACTATTTGCAGATATTTCATACCAGTCATGCGGTGTGTTTGACTTCTAATTGGTGCCAAAAATTTACTTATAATGGATATCCAAAGCAAACATTACGTTGACAGTCCCAACTTCACTTTCAACCACATTGGGGAGTTAGCGATTTGTCTATATACTGCAGATCTGCGGAACTTTAAGCAAGTTTGAGAATAGGTTTGGAAAAACATGAGTTTGTAATAATTGGGAATATCTCGTTGTGATTGATGAAGTTTTTCAAAGATAAATATTGCTGCAATATTGCCTGGGGGCAGACAGCTTGTATTAGTTTTTGATTTCAAAACTTTGTTTCCAATTCAACGTACATTCATTTACTCATTAGCGATCAAATCCCGATCATTACCGCAGACTTTGGGCAAACAACTGCACTTTACTAAGTTGATTGTACAGTAAGAATCTTACAAGGCGAATCCGAGAATATGTTCTGTGCTAAAACAAACAAATTAATAAAGATAAACTTAGTGGAACAAAAGATAAAATGAATGCTAAAAGTGGAGGAAACATTTAAGGAAGATAAGATTAAATTATGAAATATTTCTAAAATTATACCAGTACATTGTTATAATTTAAAAACGCTGAACAAATTATGGCCCATACATATTTTGACGCATCATTGGTTGCTGGTCAGCTGTTAACGTAATACTTCGCAAGCAGACCAGAACCTGTGAATTTTAAACAAGAGTCGAAACCCGAAAACAAAACTTTCTATTTATAAAAAACGAAGTAAATATCAGAGAAAAAAACATAATAAATCATTTTTTTTTAATTTCCAAGCGAACAACCAAAATACATATTCACACATTACGTAAAACAATGCTTTAAGAAAATTCTTATTAATTCAGTGTTTGTTATGTTTAAAACCTCAATTATATAAACCCTTTGGGTGAACGACTCAATGCAAAGATTGCTTGAATACGGTTGCCACACGTTAAAAGAATTGGGCTTCGGCTTGAATTTTACATCGAGACCGATTTACTTATTGTGAGGTGCTAGAAGAAAAAAACATCGCCATTTGATGAATTTTCTCATTTACATTCCTCCTTCAATCGGACAAATTATATCGAATTTAACCGATTTGTACAGCGTTGCATACATGTTTAATCTTATTTCAAAATTTGATTTTCTATTCATTAACAACCCCGAAAAGTAGGATAAGCACACATGTTTACGTCATTTTGATGCTGAAACGTGAAATAATTATTAATGTTTAGCGAATGTACCCATAATGATACAAATGACAAGAGTAAGAGGTTAAACAACTAATTTATTAATAAAATTACATCGCGGAAGTAAAAAGATGTACAAAAATAATGAACAATAGGATTTCGGAGGGGTAAATAACTTAATCTTAAGGTATAACAATATTGATATTATTCGTGCTGATGACACGAATTACTTAAATAAACTTACGAAGGACGTTAAATTAGCTAAAGAAAGCTGGATTTGGATGCAATTCCTTTACAATGAAGAAATATGGCTTCTCGTGATAGCAGTTGCATCTTTCCTGTTAAGGAAGACGGAAAACACGAGAAATAATTACCACGAAATTTGCATTCAAAAAATATCTACCCAATTTCGCAAAGAATCTGGGCGAAAACACTGTTTCAAAATTGCAGTTTTTAATTGGCGAATGACCCACATCTGGTAGGTTTAGATCGAACCCTATAATACGGTAACACAGATTATAGGCGTATAATCGGTGTAGCAGGTAGACCTTACTAAAAAAAGGTATTTAAACTTTTACGTCAAATCTGCTGAGCAATCGATAGTCGTTTTTACAAAGCCCTTATCCCTGCATAATCTACCAGAACGATAAAACTGGCGAAAGTAGTTTCATCAAAACAATCGCTTTCTGATGGGGTTCCTGTCAACACAGATGCAGCGCGTTCTTAACCTAACCAATTGAGGGCTTCGGGAAGCCTCTCTTAAATAATCGCATAAAAAAAACATAAAAACAAAAGTTATCTTTCTCACATAATTGTCTTAAGTATGTGAGTGTCCCAGGAAGGTGTTTAAGTCTGCGTTCAATCTTCTCAGGGAGTCTGTAGACTTCGCATGTTTTCTAAAAAAAGAGAAAGACAGCACACGCCAAATTTTAGGTTTCTTAACATTTACGATAACTACAAAATCATCCAATTTATCCGAATTCTTGACAGAATGCGAAAACAAACACACTGTTGACGACTTGTGAGCCGCCGCATCGAATTCATTATTCTGAGCGAATTGAAAGCACTTCGAAGGCTCTGGTTCCTCATATGATTTAACTGGCCCAATGCTCGGCTCCAAGGCGTAATCGGTGAAGTTGAGCCAGACAGGCCTTGCTCGACACGCAGTTATCATGCAGATAATGATGGCGGTTATCTTGAACAGGTACATTGTTTTACGTAACTTTGCATGTGAAGCGTTATGCATAGATATATTCTTTGAGATATGGGTGACGCCATCATGAACCAATCAGATGTTTGCGTTGTTTTAATTGGCTGATTGCGCACCTCGGCTATGCCCGCTAACACAGTGCATAACAATTTTTTTATTTCTACATGCGAAAATGCCCTTACTTTTGATTACAATTATTTAATGACAACAAAAATTGTTCCCGGCATAGCGTTTGTTATTACAGAAGGAGGCTGAAATGTTCGGTCACATTACTTGATTGGATGTTAACTTTTTACCACGAGATTGTAACGAAAAATGTACCAATGCATTTAAACATTCTTTGCAGATAGGAAGTTTGACGCGTTTTACAAGAAATCGGTAAAGATAATTTCCGAAATTGATAACCTCAGAGTATTTATGTAGATACATACGAGAATAACGTATTTTTCAGACGCAGAGAAGCTGTCAACAATCTTACAGCGACGCTAGCTTTAGCGATTTGTTCTGCGTCCCACAAATACTTCAGACAGACACCTTACACCTTTACTTTTATCGCGTTCGAACAGGCGGACAACTAATTAATAAGTGAACGCTTTGAGATACATAGCTAGAAACGGAACGTGATCAAAGTCTGTCGAGACCTCGCTCACGATCACCGCGCGAGAATAAGTTAGGAATTGGGAGAATCTGTATTGTTCTTAAACGCCCCCTTTTGTTTTAAATCACACAAACCGTTTTCTGCCCACTGACGGTCGGTCGCCGACTTAACGATGGGTCTGTGTATCATTAAATCAAGGGAGCAATCTTGATTATAATTTGGTTTGCGTTTTCATTCGTAATCCTTTTTAGACGCGTATGTCATAAAAAGGCTTAGTGGTTTTACGTAACAGTGGAACTTTGATTCACAACATTGGCGAGCGTATTTGTTTCAGAATTTTTTTCTGATGAGCGCCACTACTGAGTAATCTCCTGACGTTTATGCCGCCTCTACTAAAATGCAACCTCCGTCAAAGAGCGACTTAGAAACATAGCTTTCGGTTGTAGTAATCACCAGATAAACCATGTTCTTCACTAGAGCATAATCGTCTGTACCCATAGGGGTCAAAACATAAGCCGCTTTCTTTTCTTCAGCGATATAATCTTGGGTGATAATTTCGAAACGCTCAATGTAGTCCAACAGTTTCGGGAAGTTGCATTAACTGATAAGCATTTCAGGTTCGTTTTGACGCAATTGCGATGCGAAATGTGATAGGATAGTATGGAGGGTTGAATCAATAGAGAAAAGACGAATCATGAGTATAACCGGGACAACCTAAATAGCTTACCGAAACCTTGATAAATGCGAACACGCGCAGAAACGTGAAATTGTATATTCTTCATAATTGAAATCGCAATGTTGAATTTGTAATCATCTTATTTTACTGCTTATTCTAAATAACTGTTCTTATTTGTAAGGTTCGAACAGATGTTGCCAAAAGTTGTCATAGATGAGATATTTATTACACTTGCGCGTTATTCCTTTGCTTTCTGCAGTTTAAATTGCACGAATTACGGCGACGGGTTATACCTTGACGCCGATTTCGTCCTCCAGGCTGCCAATTGAAGTAACATCGAAACCTACGGCCAGCGTGCGCTTTGTCTTAACCTCGGACTTGGACGCATTGACCCTTTCACATTCATCGTAACTGATGTCCGTCATGCGATCTTTCGTGCAAACTTCCTTTTCACGTTTGACCAATCCGTCAGCGTCCGAAAAAAGAAACTCCTTAACGCTTCAACGGCAGTGGATGTCTCTGGATAAACAGCAACGACCTCGATCCGCCACCTCACCAATATTCATGTCCCCTCTACCAACATGGCCCTTCTTGATCAATTTCCCGATCCGCAAAACTTGAGCCGAACCCGAAAGAAGCAACCACTCGACATAATCTACCATATAAAGACAACCGGACCCGCAACATTTCAGCGTTATCGCCGTCTCGACCCAGTAAAGAGAAACATAGCACAAAAAAAAATTCGGACGAATGATGGAGCTTTAAATTGCACGTCCGTCCCAGAACTTAAGTAGAACAAAAGATAAAATGAATGCTGAAAGTGGAAATAAACATTTAAGCCAGATAAGGTCAAATGGTTAAATATATCTACAATTCAACCGGTCGATTGTTTTCATTTAAAAACGCTGAACAAAGTATAGCCAAATGTTTGGACTATATGACGGTTTCGTGGATTGTAAATGACAAATGAAATATATTGTTTATTAAATAATTCGAAAACTATACAAGGTTTTGGTCCTCGTGACCTTAATGAAAGTAATGCTATTATAAGTATTTGCTTTTATTTTGCCAAACATATGGGTTTAAGTTTAGTAAATGCGATCATAAATAATCTCCAGAGGATCAATATTCAATCCAATGAAGATAACCCAAGCGTCTCCGGCACAGTTAAGGTTGAGAACAATTTGCGCTATGAATGTTTTTTAAACTGCGGATACTACGATTTATGCATCATGTCAAAAATATAGATTCTATCCAAATCGAATGGAAGCAAATTAACATTTAGTCGAACGCTGTACACCTTCCCATTTCGTTGTTGGGGACACCTCCGCCGACTTTGAATGAGAAATATAACAAACCCTATTACTATTAATTAAGTAGTATATATTGAATGCTCCTTTGAGTTATTCTTAATGAAATGTCTCATTGTTTCATGTTCAATCAGACAAGGCGGATTTTTTTCGTTTGCTTCGTTGTATGCATCGCCAAAAGATGGATCAATAAGTTGTATATCAGTTATCGTTAGAATGTTGTTCGTCGAAGAATGCTTTTTAAGGATGCAACCGTCTTTGGAGGCAACATGTTTGACAGAAACTACCAGGCCATTTGAAACATGTACTCTAAACACAAGTCAGACTCAGCAGCAGTAAAACTTCAATGCTGCCAACCAAATATATCGATTCGTAAAGCAATTCAAACTAATCCTCAAACTGTAATAGGATAAGAATAAAATAAACGTGCTGAGTAATTTCGAAAAGAAGCATTTACGAATAAAAGTAATGTGATCAAGGCTTAAACTTTGAAATATACGCTTTCAGTAATGACTGTTTACAATAAATTAATAAGTACTATTCATTTTCATTATATATTTCCGTATTACCTTGGATATATAAGCGTTTTAAACGGATTTCACAAACGTTATATGTGACGTTATTTGTTGTGTAAGATATTAAAAAAAATACACACACTTCTATTTTTTGGCTGTTTTCATCTATTAAATCGAAAATTATAGTCAAAAAAGCATCCCAGTCATCGCTTCTTTTTCAAATGGCCTGTGATGTTGATAAATTAGTTTGACATTAATATAACTATACGCAGGTAATGTGGTGTGTTTTACTTCTAATTGGTGCCAAAAATTCACATTTCGTTGACAGCTTCTACAATAGTTTCACTAACCTTGCGGTTCTCGCGAGACACTTTCGAGTTTTCTGAAATTGACAATTCGAAGGCAAGAAAACGGCCAGTGAACTTGCGATTTGCAAAAAAATTATTTAGTGGTAACAATAATACTTGTTATTTGAAAGTAAACTGAAATGACGAATGGTAACGATGAACTTATCATAACGGTTTGAAGTAAGGCTGAAACCCCAAATATGCTCATTTGTGTGCAAGAATCTTACCACGGGATTTAGTGTACGTCTATTTGATTTATAAGAAAACTGCATTGGTCTTTTGTTATCGTTTCTGCGACCTCCAATTTGACTTTCAACCACATTGGGGAGTTAGCGATTTGTCTGTATAAAGCAGGCTCCGCGGAACTTTAAGCAAGTTTGAGAATAGGTTTGGAAAATCATGAGTTTGTAATACTTGGGAAAATTTCGTGGTCATTGATGAAGTTTTTCTAAGAAAAATATCACGGCAATGTCTCCTGGAGGCAGATAGCTTGTATCCGTTTTTTAGTTCAACAGTTTGTTTCCAATTCAACGTACATTCATTTACTCATCAGCAATCGAATCCCGATCATTTCCGCAGACTTTAGGCAAACAACTGCACTTTGCTAAGTTCATTGTACAGTAAGAATCTTACATGGCGAATCCGAGAATATGTGCTGTGCTGAAAAAAACAAATTAATAAAGATAAACTTAGTGGAACAAAAGATAAAATGAATGCTGAAATTGGAGGAAAACATTTAAGGATGATAAGATAAAATTATTAAATATTTATAAAATAATACCAGTCCATTGTTTTAATTTAAAAACACTGAACAAATTATAGCCCATACATATTTTGACGCATCATTGGTTGCTAGTCAGCTGTTAACGTAATACTTCGCAAGCAGACCAGAACCGGTGAATTTTAAACAAGAGTCAAACCCGAAAACAAAACTTTTTGTTAATAAAAAACGAAGTAAATATCAGAGAAAAAACATAATAAATCATTTTTTTTAAATTTCCAAGCGAACAAAAAAAATAAATATTCACACAATACGTTAAACAATGGTTTAAGAAAATTCTTATTAATTCAGTGTTTGTTATGTTTAAAACCTCAATGATATATACCTTTTGGTTCACCGACTCGATGCAAAGATTGCTTGAATACGGTTGCCATACGTTAAAAAAATAAGGCCTCGGCTTAAATAGTACATCGAGACCGATAACTTATTGTAAGAAACAAATTATATCGAATTAAACCGTTTTGTATAGCGTTGCATAAATAGTTAATCTTGTTTCAAAATTTGATTTGCTATTCATTTACCACCCCGAAAAGTACGATAGGCACACATGTTTACTTCATTTTGATGCTGAAACGTGAAATAATCATTAATGTTTAGCAAATGTGGCCATGATGATACAAATGACAAGAGTAAGAGGTTAAACAACGAATTTATTAAATAAATTACATCGCGGAGGTAAAAAGATGTACAAAAATAATGAACAATAGGATTTCGGAGGGGTAAATAACTTAATCTTAAAGTATTACAATATTTATTTTATTCGTGCTGATGACACGAATGACTTAAATAGACTTACGAAGGACGTTGAATGAGCTAAAGAAGGCTAGATTTGGATGCAATTCCCTTACAATGAAGAAATATGGCTTCTCGTGATAGCAGTTGCATCTTTCTTGTAAAGGAATACCGTAAACACGAGAAATAATTACCATGAAATTTGCAATTTAAAAAAATACCCAAATTCGCCAGGAATTGAGGCGAAAACACTTTTTCATAAATTGCAGAAATAATAATATCACAATTAAAAGACTATGAAAGGTATTCTAAACTAACCGATGTAACATAGTAGATGACGGCAATTATTTCGGGTTGCGTTTCCCAACAATGTTTTTGACAATCCAAGTCAGATTTCTCCGTGGATCCCGTAGGGCTATTTTTAATTCGCGAATGACCCACATCTGGAAGGTTAAGATCGAACCCTATAATACGGTAACACAGATTATAGGCGTATAATCGGTTTAGTAGGTAAACCATTCTAAAAAAAGGTATTTAAAGCCCTTATCCCTGCATAATCCACCAAAGCGATTAAACTGACGAAGGTAGTTTCATCAAAACAATCGCTCTTAACAATCATAACTCTTGGTTTTGATCACTGCACCTTTGCGTGACATTGTGTCTGCATCTGATGGGTTCCCTGTCTACACAGATTCAGCGCGTTCTAAACCGAACCAATTAAGGGCTTCGGGAAGCGTCTTTTAGTTTATCGCATAATCGAAACATAATAACAAAAGTTATCTATCTCACATAATTGTCTCAAGTATGTGAGTGCCCCAGGAAGCTGCATCAACCTGCGTTCAATCTTCTCAGGTAGTCTGTAGACTTCGCATGTTTTCTAAAAAAGAGAGAGACAGCACACACCAAATTTTAGGTTTCTTAACATTTACGATATCTAAAAAAATCATCCAATTTGTCCTAATTCTTCGACAGAATCCGAAAAACAACTCACTTTAGACGACTTGTGAACCGCCGCATCGTATTCATTTTTCTGAGCGCATTCACAGCACTTCGAAGGCTCTGGTTCCTCATATGATTTAACTGGCCCAATGCTCGGCTCCAAGGCGTAACCGGTGAAGTTGAGCCAGACAGGCCTTGTTCCACATGTCGTTATCATGCAGAAAATTATGGCGGTTATCTTGAACAGGAATATTCTTTACGAAACTTGGCAAGTGAATCGTTATGCCTTGATATATTCTTTCATATAAGGGTGACGACATCTTGAACCAATTAGATGTTGGCGTTGTTTTAATTGGCTGATTGCGCATTTGTGCTATGCCCGCTAACACAGTGCATTACCATTGGTTTATTTCTACATGCGAAAATGCAATAACCCTTGATTACAATTATTAAATGACAACAAAAATAGTTCCCGGCATAGCGTTTCTAATTACAGAAAGAGGCGTAAATTTTCGGTCACAGAATTGAATCATTACTTGATTGCATGTTAACCTTTTGCCACGAGATTTTAACGAAAAATGCACCAATGCATTTGCACATTGTTTGCAGAGAGGAAAATTGACGCGTTTAACAAGAAATCGGTAAAGGTAATTTCCGAAACTGATAACCTCAGAGTATTTCTGTAGATACATACGAGAATAACGTATTTTTCAGACGCAGAGAAGCTGTCAACAATCTTACAGCACCGCCAGCTGTAGCGATTTGTTCTGCGTCCAACGAAGACTTCAGACAGACACCTTTAACTTGTGCTATTACCGCGGTCGGACAGGCGGGAAACTAATTAATAATTGAACAGATAAAAAAACCTAATTTTGCACGTTTTTTTTAAATTTCCTCCGTATTCGCACAATACGTAAAACATTTTTTTATTAATTCCGTGTTTGTTATGTTTAAAACCTCAATGAAAACGGTTGCCACACGTTAAAAGAATAGGGCCTCTGCTTTAATCGTAAATCGAGACCGGCTTACTTATTGTGAAGCGCATAGTATTTGGCGAGAATATTTCCACAATAATCAGCATGTATTCGTTGGCATGGCTCACAGGACTTCATTTTATCAACACCAAGATGACCGGAGTTCATATCGTCACGAAAATATTCACGCATCACTGGTGGTACCACAATACCGTCTTGATAACTTAAAAGACATTAAGGAGTGGAACCAAAATCGTCCCTCCGATTTTAGAAATATGTAAACTTCTTTGTATATGCAGCCGTTTCTGCGTGCCGTTAAAATCTTCTTGAATGATAATCGCGTCTCTTAGATGAGATCATCGCGACAGGCAGTAATTGTAGCAGGAAAGACGAGCTTTCCAAAATCTCCTCTGTAGTAGTTCTGGACAAGTAATCGACTAGGAATATGTTTGGCAGCCGATAAAATTAAATTATTGACGCTCAAACTGAAACGCAACCGTTGCACCATAGCTGCAGAACCCAATGATTTCCAATGAATGACCGGTGATACCAATAATCGTCAGGTTCGCCGTCTGTATATGTGGACGTGGACAAAACGTTAACATCGGAATGAGCGATTCTACACTCCCGGTATCAACGATGAAGGACCACTTGTTCCTATGTAAAATATGGCGACCGCTATGACTGCTGGAACTCATCAGAGCCATTTCGGATATATTGTCGTCTGAATCGCACACACTTTTGTTTTGCAGAAAGATTTGATGTAGCCTGTTTGCCACAATTATAGCATTTCAAATTACGGAATTTCTATTGTTACCGTAAATGCAATTTCCACACGAATTGCCAGGCGATCTTTAAATATCCGCGCGTTTTGTCTCCTGATAATTTTTTACAACATTCGAATCATCTTGGAACACTCTCGAATGTGGGATCCTTGGGGAGTAGTAATTGCCTTTGCAGATTGGGATCATTGATGCCTGCAATTTAACGGTCGGGACCTTGCGTGTCTAATTGAGCTTCAAAACTGCATTTTGCGGTTTGAGTCTGCAGTACATTGATACTGTTATCACATCTTTGCATGAATATGCTTCGTTCAGCAGCCTCAAAAGCGATAGGCTGATAATGCTAAAGAATAGCTTGATGAATCTTGGCGAGTAGCATTTTAATGGGAATCTCCGGATAAACCATGTTCTTCACAAAAGCATAACTGTTTGTACCCATAGGGGTCAAAACATAAGCCGCTTTCTTTTCGAGACGCTCAATGTAGTCCAACAGTTTTCGGGAAGTTGCATTAACTGATAAGCATTTCAGGTTCTTTTTGACGCAATTACGACGCGAAACTTGAAAGGATAGTATGGAGGGTTGAAGCAATAGAGAATAGACGAATCATCAGTATGACCGGGACAACCCAAATAGCTTACCGAAACCTTGATAAATGCGAACACGTGCAGAAACGTTAAATTGTATATTCTTCATAATTGAAATCGCAATGTTGAATTTGTAATCATCTTATTTTACTGCTTATTCTAAATAACTGTCCTTATTTGTAAGGTTCGAACAGACTTTACGATAACGATGCCGGTAAACGATAAACACATGGATGTTGCCGAAATGTGTCGGTGTTATGCATATATAAGATATTTTTCAAACTCGCGCTTTATTCCGTCGCTTTCTGCAACTTAAATTACACGAATTACGGCGACAGATAACGTTATTAACCTGAAATGAGTCCTTTATTTCTTTAGTGGCTCTATGCCCGTGATGAAATGGATCAAATAATCTATTTCGATATAAAGCTTGACAACTCAGCTGATTCGATCTCTATGTGCTACAAATACTTGCCAGGTGAGTGCAGCACTGTATTCAATGATGACGAGTGTTCACTTACCATTGGTCTAAAATTTGCCCAATAATATCAAAAGCTGTCCTCAAAAGAACTATTAGAAAACCAGAAACCGTTGTTAAGTTGAAAGAAAACCTCTTAGATTCCCAAAAGGCAATTAGCTTCGTTTTAAATTCAACCCTTCCGTAAGGTACGCTGTTGAACCTAAAAGTCGTCGTGTAGGTTGGTTTTTCTTAAACATTTCTCATTCATTAATTATTTGAATTATGACAATATTGTTTTTAAGTTTAAAATTGTATTTCCTTGGCTTTTTCGATCAATTATTCATAAATTGAATTAATAAAACCGTAACTTCACGTTTCAAGATTTTTTTGAAACAAGATTATTTTAATATGTATCAAATACTTCAATTTAATTAATCTGTTTGGAAATTATTATTGTCTTTGCGTTGCCTTTTGTGGTAGTATTGTATAGATGTTTGAATTAACCCTTGAATATAGAATAGACGAATTGTCTATATTATCCTTAGAACACAATTGGTCAACCGAGACCTTTAACGAACGAAGACACGTGCAGCCACGTAGTATAGAATATTGTTAAAAGTGCGATAAAAAATTCAGCATAGTAAAACACAATAAATAGTTAAAGTTAGCAACCACCACATCCTCTTGGGTGCAGCAGCTTCGACCGGCGATTTCAAACCAAGACGCTCCGAGCGCAAAGGTAGACCTTGTCGTGAACGGATGGAGTCGTATTAGCCGGATTAGCTGGTTCAGGAGGATTGGAATCATGACAGGGACAGCTGGTTCAGAAGGATGGGAATCATGACAGGGAAAGCTGGTTCAGAGGGATGGGAATAATGACAGGGACAGCTGGTTCAGAAGGATGGGAATCAGTAACATCGAGGATAGTAACCATACGATTTCCATTTCTTCCAAGAATAACACCGCCAGACGGTCGAATATCATTCCCTATAGAAAAGGTGACCTCTCCCGATCCAAGGCATTGGCACGAGTTTCCGCTACTTGAATAACACAATCGGTTTTTTACCAGTTGTTGCTTGATAAGCGGATTGACCGCCATATTATAATCGGCAAAACGTCGGAATAGCTGCAGGAGTCTCTCTTCATGATCATGCTTGCTCACACCAATGACACAATATTTCATCTTGGTAAACTTCAATACCATTAAGGCCATCCAATATGCCATTAATGCAATCCTGGAAAATAGCCGGGGCAACATTTAGTCCAAAAGGTAGAAAGTTGTACCTCAATAACCAAAAGTGTGTATAAATAACTGTCAGCAAAATGGATCCGTTATCCAGTTGAATCTGTAAGTAAGCATCTTTTATATCGATTTTGGAGAAGACACTCGATCCCTTGAATTTATAGAGGATTTCGTCGGGTTCCGGAGTAGTGCATGTCTTCTGTAACAATCGGCGATTGAATGTTATCATGTAATCACCACATATCCTGGGTGTAAAACCGTCGGATTTTAGTGGCGTCACAAATTGGCCACTCCCATTGTGAACAGCTAACTTGAGTCAGTTTATTACGCTCCACCAATTGGTTCAGAGCCAGTTACAACAGAGTCTCGTTAGCCGAAGGCGATAATCCTCCGCTTTAATAACATGGGACCTCCAGCAACCTCGAGTTTGACTTTGGTAATTTTCATTCCACCAGTCACTTCGGTTGAGTTTTGGACCATGTCTTTGCCGTCGGACTCAACTGCCGGTTATGAATACACATTCGGTTGAAACTAGAGCTGCTTCTTTTAATTCATAAAAGGCAATGCTTTCGCGTCGGATTGTTTGCATGGGAATCTTTAACTTTAATTTAATTCTTGCTTTGTAAAATGTTTTTTTTTGACCTGAACATAAGATTGGACGCAAAACCTTTGATTTGTTAAAGCCGATTTATCAATAAATTGCAGATACGCTTGAGTCAAACACTATTTAATTATATCGCCAATGTGACAATGTGGTTTTTTTTGTTTGTTGGAAATTGATCAGCTAATATTACATTAAATGAGACCGTTATCGCTTTGACAATTGTTCCAATCGCCACTGAATTAAAAATTCTGTCAAAAAATTGATTCGTGCAATTTGTTTCGTATTCTCTGCCACGTTTTATTTTCTACTTTAGTTCCAGAGGTAGACATGATATTCTGACAACGTTAACGCGCGTAGGTTCAATTAAATATGGCGACTGGAAAGCATTGTAAATAATGGCACGCCTTATAATTGGGAATGCAGAACAAATAAAAGCCTTTTTTATAGTTAAAGGCACCATCAAATCGATATATCCTTCTTTCGAATTGAGATGACGCGTTTCGTTTTCGTTTATAATTGAATTTTTCAGTCAGCATTGCGCGGGAATGCCGTTTCAGAATAATTGCACCCGGTTGGCCTTCCGTGTTACAGCCAAAGGAGAAATCATGCCATCACAGCTACTAAAATACAGCACCACTTAAGGTTTGTATGGATATCTGCTGGCAACGTGGCGTTTATGAGTGCAAACAAGAGCGCACTTTGATCACCCAGCGTGAAAAACTGATTCTGCGATTCTGTGAAATCACAAATACATGGTGCGTGGTTTCTCTCTTAAGCAAGAATATTAATATCACGAAACTGCAAAAAAGGCGTTAAGCACTTATCCATTGTAAGTTTAATTAATAACTTCGCAACTTAGTGCGTCCACGGATCAATCCCATATCGCCTTTACATTGATGCAAACATCATTGCATGATTTCTTTATAAATGACACTGGTTCGCGCTTTAATGAGATCATAACGATCAAAACGTTTAACATAAAAGAAATGATAAATTGTACATTGCAGAATACGAAAACTGTCTCTTGTTCAAACAGATAAGTGAACAGAAACAACCATATTTTAAAAATTACCTTATATCCGCAAACAATACGTGCTGTCTGATAAATATCACATCAAAACTGTCTAATAAACAGCACACATCGGTCTGTTCACATTTATTTTAGAAATCGACGGTACAAAATAGCATGATAATGTGGTCCCAGCAATTGTACCTAGTTGACCTTGCGTAATGCATTCAGTGCAATGGCCCGCTATTGTGAAATTGCAATCCAAATTGAGTCCGACATTATTTACAATATAGAAATGCTGAAAGTGGAGGAAAACATTTAAGAAAGATAAGGTAAAATAACAAAATATTTCTTCAATTGTACCGCTCCATTTTTATAATTTAAAAACGCTGAACAAATTATAGCCCATACATATTTTGACGCATCATTGGTTGCTAGTCAGCTGTTAACGTAATACTTCGCAAGCAGACCATACCGGTGAATTTTAAACAAGAGTCAAAACCCGAAAACAAAACTTGCTGTTTATAAAAAAAAGTAAATAACAGAGAAAAACAAAATTCATCACTTTTTTTTTAATTTCCAAGCGAACAACCAAAATAAATATTCGCACAATACGTAAAACAATGCTGTCGGCAAATTCTTATTAATTCCGTGTTTGTTATGTTAAAAGCCTCAATGATATAAACCTTTTGGTTGAACGACTCAATGCAAAGATTGCTTGAATACGGTTGCCACACGTTAAAAGAATTGGGCCTCTCCTTGAATTTTACATCGAGACTTATTTACTTATTGTGAGGTGCTAGTAGAAAAAAACGTTGCCTTTTGATTAATTTTCTCATTTTCATTCCTCCTTTAATCGAACAAATTATATCGAATTTAACTGATTTGTACAGCGTTGCATAAATGTTTAATCTTGTTTCACAATTTTATTTGCTATTGATAAACCACCCCGAAATGTTCGATAGGCACACATATTTACGTCATTTTGATGCTGAAACGTGAAATAATCATTGATGTTTAGCTAATGTAACCACGATGACACAAATGACAAGGGTAAGAAGTTAAACAACGAATTTATTCAATTAATAACATCGGGGAAGTAAAAAGATGTACAGAAATAATGAACAATACGATTTAGGAGGGGTAAATAACTTCATCTTACAGTATAACTATATTGATTTTATTTTAGCTGATGACACGAATGATTTAAACAGACTTACGAAGGACGTCAAATGAGCTGAAGAAGGCTGGTTTTGGATCCAAATCCGTTAAAATGAAGAAATATGGTTTCTCATGATAGCAATAGCAGTATTCCTGTTAGGGCATACGGTAAACACGAAAAATAATAACCAAAATACCTTATTTTTTATAATTGCAGAAATGATATCACAGTTAAAAGACTATGAAAGGTATTCTAAACTAACCGATGTAACATAGTAGATGACGGCAATTATTTCGGGTTGTGTTTGCCAACAATGTTTTTGACAATCCAAGTCAGATTTCTGCGTGGATGCCGTAGGCCTGTTGATAATTGGCGAATGACCGACATCTGGTAGGTTTAGATCGAACCCTATAATACAGTAACACAGATTATAAGTCGTATAATCGGTTTAACAAATTAACCTTTCTAGAAAAGGTCATTTAAACTATTACGTCAAATCTGCCGAGCAATCGATAGTCGTTTTAAAAAAGCCCTTATCCCTGCATAATCTACCAGAGCGATTAAACTGGCGAAGGTAGTTTCATCAAAACAATCGCTTTGAATTTGTTATAACAGTCAACACTCTTGGTTTTGATCACTACGACTTTTGATGACATTGCCTCGCCATCTGACAGGTTTCCTGTCTACCAAGATGCAGCGCGTTCTAAACCGAACCAATTTAGGGCTTCGGGTAGCCTCTCTTAGCTAATCGCATACTCAAAACATAAAAACAAAAGTTTTCTTTCTCACATAATTGTCTCATGTATGTGAGTGCCCCAGGAAGATGCATCAGCCTGCGTTCAGTCTCCTTAGGGAGTCTGTAGACTTCGCATGATTTCTAAAAAGTTAGAGAGAGAGAGAGCACACACGACATTTTAGGTTTCTTAACATTCAGGATATCTTCAAAATCATCAAATTTATCCTAATTCTTCGACAGAATGCGAAAAAAAACACACCGTTGACGACTTGTGAACCGCCGCATCGTATTCATTTTTCTGAGCGAATTCAAAGCACTTCGAAGGCTCTGGTTCCTCATATGATGAAGATGGCCCAATGCTCGGCTTCAAGGCGTAATCGGTGAAGTTGAGCCAGATAGGCCTTGCTCTACACGCCGTTATCATGCAGATAATGATGGCGGTTGTCTTGAACAGGAACATTCTTTGCGTAACTTTGCAAGTGAAGCGTTATGCATAGATATATTCTTTAAGAAAGGGGTGACGCCATCGTGAACCAATCACATTTTGGCGTTGTTTTAATTGGCTGATTGCGCACCTCTGTTATGCCTGCTAACACAGTGCATAACCATTAGTTTATTTCTACATGCGAAAATTCTCTAACCTTGTATTACAATTATTTAATGACAACAAAAATAGTTCCCCGCATAGCGTTAGTTATTTCAGAAGGAGGCTGACATTTTTGGTCACAGAATTGAATCATTACTTGATAGCATGTTAACGTTTTACCACGAGATTGTAACGAAAAAATGAACCAATGCATTTGTACATCCTGAATTTTATTTCTGCAAATACAAGCAAGTTTAACGTATTTTGCATACACAGAGAAGCAGTCGACAATCTTACTGCGCCGTCAGGTTTTTTGATTTTTCAACATTTCACGAAGACTTCAGACAGACACCTTTAACCTGTGAAATCTCCGCGGTCGGACAGGCAGACAACTAATTAATAAGTGAACGCTTTGTAGAGACATCGCTAGAAACAGAACGTGATCAAAGTCTGTTCAGACTTCGCACACGATAAAAAAAGGCTTGGTGGTTTTAAGTCACAATAGAACTTTGATTCACAACATTGGCAAGCATATTTGTTTCGGATTTTCTTCTGATGAGCGCCACTGCTGAGTAATCTCCTGACGTGTGTGCCGTCTCTATAAAAATTCCACCTCCGTAGAAGAGCGACATAGAGGCATGGCTTTCGGTTATAGAATCCTAATTTGCGGCGAAAGGAATTGTCGCCGAAAAAACAAATTCCATCACGCCGTTGCGTCACTGACGGAAGATCTGGTTGCCCGGTTACGTCACATTATTGTGTCACCACCGGCAGAAAACCCGTGCGTTGTGCGTAAGGCATCACTTATAAACCAGTATGCAATAACAAGGAGGCAGCGTTACAATACTCTCTTTAATGCAGATGAATTGGGTGGCGAGTGACCTTTGCAACTGCTGCAGCGCCTGGAAGCCTTCTCGGTGAACCAAAACGTCAGCGAATTAATCATTGGGCACCTTTTCATCCAATTGCTTCCTCCGGTCGTCAAACATTCTTTTGCCACCCTCCCACCCACGCTGCCGATTGTCTAGTAAGGCGAGTACGCCGACCGCATATATGCCGCCCACTCTGGTCATCTAGCAGTCGCCGCCGTGACAAGACCCCCCCGAAACGCACTAACGACGAGGTTCAAAAGTTGTATAACTTGAGGCACGAAATGCGTAACTTGCTGGAGAACAACGACCGCTCGCATCGTCATTAAAGGCCCCCGATGGCCATAAACACAAGGAAGCAAGACGACACGCTCAGCTTGTTTCATCAGATGTTAAGGTCCAACGCAAAGCGCTGCCGTTCTGCATGTTCTTGCGAGGTCAGGCAGTGAGTGCTGCTTTCACTACGCCTGGCAAGTGTACACCCAGCCGCATTCTCGTTGTAAAGGATGTCGAAGGCGGTCGCCGCTTCATGGTGGACTCCGACGCTGACGTGAGCGTTATTTCTTCCTCTTTGTCTGACCGTTAACACTTCGACACAGGCTGCCAATCGAAGTGACATCAACACTAACGGTCAGCGTGCGCTTCGTCTCGACCTCGGACTGGGGCCTATTTTCCCTTTCACATTCATTGTAACTGAAGTCCCTCATGCAATCTTTGGTGCGAACTTCCTTTTCACGTTTGACCTATCTGTCAGCGTCGGACAAAAGACACCCGTTGACGTGGAAGTCTCTTGATACACAGCAACGATCTCGATTCGTCACCTCGCCGATATTCTTGTCCCCTCAACCAAAATGGCCCTTCTTGATCAATTTCCCGATCCGCAAAACTTGAACCGAACCAGACAGAAGCAACCACACGACATAATCCACCATATACAGACCACCGAACCCGCCGCATTTGAGCGTCATCGCCGTCTTGATTCAGTAAAAAGAATGAATTCGAACGAATGATGGAGCTTTGAATCGAACGTCCGTCCGCTAGCTTAAGTCGAAAAACAGAAGAAAAAAATGCTTGGAGTAGAGGAAAAAATTTAAGGAAGATAAGATAAAATTATTAAATATTTCTACAATTGTACCGGTCTATTGTTCTCATTTAAAAACGCTGGGCAAAGTATCGCCCATACATATTTGAACGCATCATTGGTTGTCGGTCGGCTGTTCACGTAATTGTTCGCAAGCAGACCAGAACCGGTGAATTTGAAACAAAGGTCAAAACTCGAAAACAAAACGTGCTGTTAATAAAAAAAGTAAATAACAGAGAAAAAACCTTTTTTTTAATTTCAAGCGAACAACCAAAAGAAACCGCAGCTGATTCCTCCTTTTTTGCCCAATACGTAAAACAATAGTTTCGACAAATTCTTATTAATTCAGTGTTTCCTATGTTTAAAACCTCATTGATATAAACCTTTTGGTCGAACGACTTAGTGCAAAGATGGTGGCAACACGTTAAAAGCATAGTATTTGGCTTGAAATTGTCCACAATAATCAGCCTGCATTCGTTGCCATGGCTGACAGGACCCTGGCCATGGAGACCATTTAGAAGGCCTTGAGGACAACTTGTGCAGGCAGCCATCACACCGGGCAGCCGTTCGCCGGATAGCGGCTTCAATTTCCGGCAATCAACATCATATTGATCATTGATGCCTGCAATTAAACGGTCGGGACCGTGCGTTTCTAATTCAGCTTTAAAGCTGCATTTTGCGGTTTGAGTCTGCAATACAGTTTGGAATATGCTTCTTTGAGCAGCCTCAAAAGCTATAGGCTGAAAATGCTGAAGAATAGCTTCATGAATCATGGCGAGTTGCATTTTAATTGGAATCTCCGGATAAACCAGGTTCTTCACAAGAGCATAAGCGTGTGTACCAATAGGGTTCAAAAAATAAGCCGCTTTCTTTTCTTCAGAGAGATTATCTTGGGTGATAGTTTCGAAACGCCTAATGTATTCTGAGACTTCTAGGGAAGTTGTATTAACTGATAAGCATTTCAGGTCCGTTTTTGACGCAATTGCGACGCGAAATGTGATAGGATTGTATAGAAGGGTTGAATCAACACGTAATAGAGAATAGACGAATCGTCAGTATAACCGGGACAACCCAAATAGCTTACCGAAACCTTGATAAATGCGAACACGTGCAGAAACGTTAGATTTTAAATTCTTCATAATTGAAATCGCAATGTTGAATTTGTAATCATCTTATTTAACTGTTTATTCTGAATAACTGTCCTTATTTGTAAGGTTCGAACAGAATTTACGATGACGAGGCCGTTAAACGATAAACACGTAGATGATGCTTAAAGTTGTCCTTTTTTTGCATATATAAGATATTTTTTACACGCCTGATTTTTTCCTTTGCTTTCTGCTGGTGAAATTCCACGAATTACGGCGACAGATAACGTTATTAACCTGAAATGACTCCTTTATTTCCTAAGCGGCTCTATGCCCGTTATGAAATGGATCAAAGGATCTATTTCGACAATAAGCTTGACTGCTCAGCTGATTCGATCTCTTCATGCTACGAATACTTGCCCGGTGAGTGCAGCGCTGGATTCTAAAATTTGCCCAATAATCTCAAAAGCTGTCCTAAAAAGAACCATTCAAAAACCAAAAAAACGTTGTTTAGTTTAAAGAAAACTCTTTGATTCCCAAAAGGCAATTAGCTTCGTTTTAAATTCAACCCTTCTAGAAGGTACGCCGTCGAGTTCTGGAACCAAAAGTTGTAGTGCTTGTTGGTTATGTTTATTCATAAATTAAGATTTTAATCCAGCTTATGATCTGATTCATCAATTATTTAAATTATGACAATAGTCTTTTTAAAATTATAATCGTATTTTCTTTTGCTTTTCCAAACAATAATTCATTAATTGAATTAATAAAACCGTAACTTCACGTTTCAAATCAACTTTATTTATTGTGCATTAAGTAAGTGGCGCCATGTTTTACATTGTATTAAAATGAGACGAATTTGATTTGTTTTTCCCCTCAGACAATTTATGCAAACAGTGGAATTAATCAAAGGATTTACTTTGAAAATAATGTTGACTGCACATTTAAATCAATCTCTCTTTGTAACAAATACTTGCTCGGTGAGTTCAACGCTTGATACTATCGATACATTTTGTGATAAGGAAGTTCTTTCATTCACTTTCATTGTTCGTTTCAGTCCTCAAATAGTAAGATTCAAACTCAAAGGAACCATTTCAACAGAAGCGGCAATCAAATTGAAAGAAAACTTAAACGATTCGCAACAGTCAATGACCCTTGTTTTTAATTAAACCCCTCCCGAACGTTCGAATTCGAGTTTTCGGGTTTAAAAACAGTTTAATGTATACATACATTTTTATTTAAAATGTATCAAATACTTCAGTGTAATCAATCTGTTTGGAAATTATAATTGTGTTTGCGCTGCCTTGTGTGGTATTATTGTATGGAGAGTTGAATTAACCCTAATTGTCAGTATTATCGGTAGAACCGAAATAGCAAACCGAGACCTTTAACAAATGAAGACGTTTGCAGCAACCCCGAATTGTATATTCGTAAAAGTGACGTACAATAGTCAGCATAGTAAAACACAATTAATAGTTTAAGTTTGCAATCACCACATCCACCTGGGTGCAGCAGCTTCGATAGTATGCGGTTGTCGACCGGCTATTTAAACCCAGACGCTCCGAGCGCTGAGGTAGAGCTTGCGAGCATTTGTCTGGAATGGATGGAGTCGTTTTTGCTTGATCATCTAGTTCAGAAGGATGGGAATCAGTAACATCGAGGATAATAACCATACAATTTAAACTTTTTCTTAGAATACGACCGTGAGACAGTCGAATATAATCCTCTTTGAAAAAGGTGACCTCTCCCTATCCAAGGCATTGGAACGAGTTTGCGCTTGTAAATCATTCGTTAGGGAATGTTCCTTTCCTTCGGAATGGAGAGACGTCGCTATAACACCCATTCCGAAACCGGCTAATGGCTCCGCTGGACCTGTAAAGTACAGACCTATTGCAAACTCATCCGTGTGGTTAAACGTGATTGAGAAGCACCTCCTCTCTAAATTAGATGACACGCTTAAAGCTGCCGATGACCCTTTCCAGTTTGCTTATAAATCAAATAGAAGCACTCTGGACGCCGTGGCTACGTTATCGCACACACTCCACTCTTCACTTGATGCCGGAGCGAAAGCAGTGAAGGGAGTATTCTTGGACTTCTCCTCTGCCTTCAACACAATCTCACGGTCCCGCCTCCTCTCTCACCTATGTGAAGATGGCGTTGAAGGATGGTTGATTAATTGGCTTCAAAACTATTTTTCCAATCGACGTCAACATGTCAGAGTCGGAAATGAAGCCTCAACCTCCTTGCCAAATAACTGCGGTGTACTACAAGGCGCTGTGCTATCTCCTTTCCTGTTCAACTACTACACGTCGAGCCTTCGGTCCCCTAACGACGCGACACTAATAAAATACGCGGATGACCTGACTTTGTGCCATCCATGCAAGACGCAAGGTGATTCTCAACAGCTCGGGCAGGCAGTCACTGAGGTACTTGAGTGGTCTTCCGAGAATGATCTTTTGCTGAATGCATCAAAATGCATCCATATCACATTTTCCCTGACAGCCGCTGCCGCTGCCCACACCCCCGAAATTTCTTCACTACATAACTTCGCTTCGAGCCCAAAATCGAAGTATCTCGGGGTGATTTTTAACAGTCGGTTATCGTGGAGTGATCATGTCGATGTTGTCTTTGGTAAAAGCCGCCGTCTTTGCTTCCTTGTTCGCCGATTCAGGAGACTTGGTTTGAGCTCGAGCCATATAAAAACCTTCGTCCATGCCTGTATAATTCCCCTGATTGTATATTGTTCCCCAGTAATATTCCCTGGTCTTAAATGCTCGGACTTTTTAACCCTTCATCGACTTTTTAAAATAATCTCGTTTTCTAGCGGTCTGCCTATTCTCTCTATCAAAGAAATCATCGTTGAACGCCACTTAAATAACTGCTCATTAATCGCTGCCCGAATTTTAAATGACCCCTCCCATCCCCTCTATTCCAGTTTATCCGAATGTAAATCTCTTCGACCAATGCGCCGTCCATACCGTTCAATTCCAACAAGAACGGCGGCATATCGCAATTCGGTCATTCCCTATTTGTCCCGATTTTTAGTCTCACCAGACCAGGTTAAACAGGAACTACAAGACAATTTTCGCATCTAATATTTGTTATCCTGCCTTTTTTAATGCTGAAAGTTTTGGTCCTCGTGACCTCAATAAAGCCACTACAATTATTATTATTATTAGTGAATAACACAACCAGAATTTTATGAATGGTTGCTTGATTTGAGGATTAACAGCCACATTATAATGGACAAAACTTCAGAATAGCTGGAAGAGTCTCTCTTCATGATCATGCCTGCTGACACCTATGACAAAAATGTCATCTTGAGAAACTTCAATACCATTAAGGCCAACCAATATGCCATTAATGCAATCCTGAAAATAGCCGGGGCAACATTTAGCCCAAAAGGTAGAAAGTTGTACCTGATAAACCAAAAGGGTGTATTAATAACTTTCAGCTAAATTGATTCGTCATCCAGTTGAATCTGTAAGTAAGCATCTTTTATATCAATTTTGGAGAAGACTTTAAACATTCCCCCTATGGGTTATTCGGATAATTATTAACAGAGAAAAGCTCGCAATAAATGAAAGAACTTTACGGCCGTTCATTTATCTGTAAACGTGACTCAAAAACACCGCAGAATACATAACTTGTTTAACATGAGAGTATGATGAGCAGCAAATAGGGATTTTTTCTATTCTCGGACTGGTATATTTAATGACCGTGACGTCCTTAACGAATAACAGCAGACTGAATCCCCTTTGATATACTTTTTTTCTGCTCTCAATTCTCAATTACTTGCACGCATATTCTTTTTCCCCCTTCTCGTGATCAACAACAAACTCAATGTTCAAATTATAATGGTGAAGGTTTTATTAAAGAGATTTTCAGTTCAGGGAATTTTCGATGCTGTTGCTTTATCGACACAAGCAAATTAAGGAACTCTGATCGCAAGAGCAATTTGAACAATGTTGGCTTATTAAAAGTTAAAGCAAAATGCTTCTCAAGCGTCGCATTATTTCCGACTTATGTTCGCTCAAAAAAATTCTCAAGTGATTCAAATTCCCGATCAATGTCAAATTTCCATTTTAGTTACTTTAATGGCAAATCCTGTTGTGGCATAAATGATGCATGTTCAGTAAAACAACACATGACTTATTCGATTTAACCCGTGGGATAAGCTATGGAAGGGGGGCAAAGCCGCTGTGGGTTGACACCAAGAGCGCTCTGAAATTCACCAACAACGTTTGGACGCTGGCCAATCGGAAGCCGAGCAAACTTTCTGCGTCGCTTTTCGTCAATCAACAACAAAGATAAAAGGGTCGAATGAAGAGAATAATCTCTCCGTGTCAACAAACTGATTCGACTTTAAGGTTACAAAAATAATCGGGGGATACATGAAAACAGTCTGAAGAAATTCAAAAAAACAAAGACTACTTACCAATACCCAGTGGCTGTCATCTTCTTCATCACAAAATTCCTCAATTTGCGTTTCCTCGTTAACCTTAGAAAGCAAATGCAATGATGCAGAGTCTCTATTTTATTTCACACGCGAATTCAACAGGTAAGAGTGAAACTCTCACCGATCGGAATTCCGTAGTTAAACTGTAGTATGCTTGTCAAAACCTATGTTTGATCATCGTCTTTCACTGCGCCGTAAACAAGGACATTCTCGCAAGAAAATAAGTTTTGCAAGCTTAATAAAAAAATTAAAAAATTCAAAGTTTTCGAATAAGTGAACTATATTTTAAAAAAATGCATGTTTGTTTGAACTGGATTAGCACTGAATAGTGCCTAATTCGTTCACTTGACTTTGTGTTGGGTTGTTTGAGGTTCGACGATTGGAATAGTCCGTAGTAAAGCAAGTAAATAACATTCTTACAATTCGAGCCCCGATAAACTGTATAAAGAAAATCGATATGCAAAATAGAGTATGGGTTCTACCCACGGCTGAGAATACTACGGCTAATTTATCCCAGCTCCTCTGGCACATGCCACAGAAAAGTCTTATGGTAAATTACAGGCCCGCAATGACTACCTTCTACATAACCATCAATTAATAAAGCATGCGAATTCCATGGAAGCCTAAGAATTTAGTAGGTTGTGTTGCTTATAGATCCTGGATATTATAGTTAAAAATAACAGAATTCGCCTAACATCAAAGACAAAGTTGTTCATCCACGCAACAATTACAAGTCTTGACGAAATGTAAAACACTTTAATTAATAGCATTGAACGCAGTCCAATTTATTATTGTTTACAGTTGCATTTTGGCGCTGTCATTCATTTGTTAAAAATGAAACGTATTATGTCAACTTCTGGCACAGGAGAAGACTACGAGCGCCATTTTAAATTTTGACTTGTGTTTTATTGATGACACTATATTGAAAGAGAGTGGCGTCCATAACCAAGGCAGATTAACATGGGATTCTTAAATTTCAATGAATCTTATGTTTATTGAAATAGCCAGTAAATGCGATCAGACAAAACCCCCCGCGGATCAAAATCAAACCTAATGGAATCACAGTCACCTTTAGCCGAACGCTGTACACCTTCACATTTCGTTATAGGGGAAACCTCTGTTGACTTTGAATGATAAATATAACAAACCCTATAACTATTGAATAAGTCGTATGAATTAAGTGCTCCTTTGAGTAATTGTTAATGTTATGTTTCATTGTTTCTTATTCAATCAGACGATGGGGATTTTTTTTGTGTTTGCTTCGTTGTATGCATCGCCAAAATATGGATTGATAAATTGTGTGAGCATTGAAATAGCGAATCACACATAAATAAAACGTTTACTTTTGGAATATGGACGTGTCCACTACTAACTGCTGACGGTCCAACACGGTGTTTTTTTTGTGTATGTATGCATGTGAAATAAAGTTTATATTTTAATTTAAAATTGTCTGATTACTTGAAAATGGGTTGAAACGTAGTCTTTATGTATTCTCTACCGGATGATACAAGGGTAAACTCTACGCCGAGGAAAATGTGCGCAACATATTCGCGTTTTTAGCGAAGCTTCAGCTAATATATTTATTAGACGCGAATATCGAACGCAATGCTAATTTGGGCGAAAACTCTAATGCAAAGTGAACGAATGTATGAAACGAATTAAATTAAAGCGAAACTGAATTAACAGGATTTGCTTTCACATTTTGTTTCAATCTTTTTTGCTGGACCTGCAGACTTATTTTCTTTATTTATCTCGACAAAAACGGAAAAAAATACATTCATAAAGTGAAACCAGTGTTTCTATTCAAAATGAAATAATTTCGTGGTTCAGCCATTTTTTACGATATTTTACCCGCACGTGGCATAGTGCTAATAACATTGCCCTCCTCCACCTTTTACGTCAATGTACTGGCAAGCAACCTCACATCAAAAAGGACTTATTTATCAGTAACACTATTTCGGAGTCTGCTTATTTTTGTTTCATAATCACGGTTATTCAAGCTTAAAGACAGAAAAAAAACGACCTGACGGGTCGAATAGGTTTTTATTAATCGATAAAGAAGTGAAATTAACATATTATGCCTTAGAGCTTCTACAACGTCACGCCTGTGTATAAACGAAGCTGTTCTGGTCAACTCTCCAGAACTCCGCTGGCATCCGATCTTTTCAATTAATTGCAGGTCCGCGGGTATCTAGATTAATGTCAAAACTTTTGTTTATTTTTTTCTGACTTATTTGTCGTTAAGACAATCATCTTAAGACAGTTACAGACAACTCTGCAATTAATGATAATTAAGCAATTTAAACTCTTATTGTATATGTACCAACGAATTATTTTCACAAAAAATAGCGCGGTTATATTTTTAATAGAGATATCAGCCAGGAACGATGCTGGTACCTGAACGATAACGATTCAAGACGCACGTTTAGCTGGTTTGCTGTTGTTAAGATTCAGAAGAATGAAAATCCAATCCGTGCACCAAGATTTGCAGAAAATTTGCGATAGTTGCGAGAATTTTTCCGAGTAATCGGTTTACCCAATTAATTGAGCCATAGAACTTTGCATTTAAAAAAAGAACGTGTTGTATATTATTATAATTAAAAAGAACTCGAACGAATAATGGAGCTCAGAATTGCACGTCCGTCCAACAGCTTCAGTAGAACAACAGATAATATGAATGCTGAAAGTGGAGGAAAACATATAAGGAAGATTAAATAAAATAATCATAGCCTTAAACTTGGTCGAAGAGATTAACACGTAGATACACTTGAAAAGAGGGGTTGGGAAGGGGTACTAAAAATACAAGCAGCGATTAGTGAACAATTCTTGATTAGAGAGAATACGTAGACCACTATAAATCGAGATTATTTTTAAAAACCTATGAAGGGTTAGAAAGTGCCGGGGAAATTTACTGGTGAACAATATACAATAAAGGGAATAATACAGGCATAGACATAGTGTTTTATATGGCTAGAGCTTAAACCAAGTCTCCTAAACCCGCAAACTAAGACTCAGAGGCGACGACA